>DWNE01000848.1:0-25086 GCA_018249875.1 Cecropterus toxeus | reverse complement strand
GATTTATAAATTAGTTCGCCAAAGAAGTTTCACTTCTGACATGTGTACTTTGTACGCACGCATGTTTTTTTTTAAATGGAAATTAAGTGCATCGCACATTCTGCCAGATAGCAAGTGTCTACTATCAGTCATGGGCATTTGTAATTAACCTCAGGGTTTGTAATACATATGATTTGCCACAGATGTGTTGCTACTCCTGAGGACTCATTTAGAACATCTCATATAAGTGTCTCTCCTTTACCTCACCCTTCAATCCATGGCTCCTCCAGAGTAGACTCACAAAATTTTTGTAATGCTTTCAAGATATATAGATACATACAATTTTTTATTATAAGAATGAAGTAGCAAATGAGCGTGCATCTGGTGTTAAGTGGTTACTACCGCCCACGGACATCTGTAAGCAACATCATATGGAACAGGGGTTCTCTCTGAAGTCGATCACAAATGCATTGCTACTCTTGAGGACTACGATGGTCACCTCATGTATAAGTGAGCCGGCAATCACAGTCTTCTACCAAAAGGCAATAACTGCTTGACGCTAAAAATAGGTGTGGGAGTGGTACTTTCCCAGTCAAACTACATTGGTTCTACCATCTAGTGTAAAGTAACATACTTTTATATGATTCTAGCTCATGAGGCAGTATGAATGAGTTAGCGCCCCAAATAACCATTTTCTTGACGGCTTCGGGATATTTTGCTGCAAGTATGATGCTGGATATGCCTCCATCACTCCAACCCAGTAATGAAAATTTTGGGATGTTCAGAGCCTGCATCAAAAGGATTTTTACAGACATCAATTATAAGTTGATATAAACAAATTAAGCTGTACCTGAAAATATAAAATGTGATTAATGACAACTGTCATAAACCCTTTCACAGCCACAGTCGGCTATACCCGACAAATTGTTTTGGACGTTCAAACGCCAATATCGGGTAATGCCGACACATGTTATGCAAAAATAAAACTATTAATGCTATATTTTTTGCTGTATTTTTATCGCCTATACCTTGTCAACCAATGTTTATTTAGTATTTTGGTTACAGTTTCGCCAATCACTATTTATACCTAATTAACTTAATGTACCTGTATCAATAAATGTGTTACATGTGTGTGTACATTATGCAAAATTATGCCTTAAGGCTCTGGTGCTGGGAGCATGCATAGTGGATAAAAGATTGGCAGTGAAAGGGTTAAGTAATGGTTCTCCTAATTGGATGTGGGATTTTGGTTGCGAGATGGCATATTTGTACTATTTGTCTCTAACAAACATACGGCAAGAGAATAAAAAAAAAACAAACAAAATTGTGTTCCAGTTTTGAAAGCTTTCTTGAAACATGTGGTTACTAATGAGGCTTAATGTTAATTTTTGTCCTTTTTAGCACAAAATATTACTTTTCAATTTACTGCATGATGAACTACATTATTAGTACTTTCAAGTTCAGTTTCATTTGTTTTTCTTGTGCAATATGAGGATAGTATATTTCAAAATTAATGTTTTCACATGAATAGTTCACTGTTATTGCTGCTGTTAATCATAACGATGTAACTAATGATAAGGCAGACAGGCTACCTGGTTGAAAGTAGCCATCATCTCCTTGGAACACTTGCAACATCAGAGTGACCAATGCATTGATGGCTTGAATTGAAATTCTATTAAACCTGTAATTTATAAAATCTATAAAACTATATCGTCAGAAAGAACTGCTAGTTTCCATGGTCCATTAACCTAAATTGATATTGTAAATGAAATGGAGTGTCTTTATTTTCCATAGGCCTACGAGGGCACTTACAAATTGTCAGTTACAATATTTTCTTACACTACCGCCAGATCGGAACGCAACCTCAACTGAGAAGATCCGGCAAGAAACTCAGTGGGTTTGTCTTTTTGAATGATTCTGTGAGATGTGTGTTATGGAGTTTCTTTGGCCATATCTTCACCAAAACTAAAAACCTTGCAAGGTGGTGGTAGATCATTAAAATAATTTGTAAAGGATGTAATTTGATTTTCAAATACACATACATAAAATCAAAAGCGATGTTCTTCTTGATTTTTAACGTTTACATAAAGTATGATCAGCCCTAGTAATTATTTGCTACAGTAATAAAACACTTAAAATAATACTATCTAAAAATATTACCTTCATAAATTCAAGAGCTACATCAGCATCTTTCTCGTAAAAGTCATTTGGGAATTCCCTTTCTGGTGGTCTGCTTTTTCCATAGCCTGGAGGGTCCCAGGCGATCAGACTGAACTTCTCTCTGTCAAACCCTTCTACCTGGGCCTTAAAATCAGTCCAAATGCTGCCAAGAGCACCAGGCATGCATAGCACGCTATGCGCGCCATTTCCGACTTTTAAATAGTTTATGTTATATTTACCAACATTTATTTTTTCTTCCTGTAACATATTGGTGCGAGTTGACATTTGTGACTTTGATATTGAATTTTTATCTTATGCTCCTTACTTAAGCCGGTTTAATGACTAAATACTGTGCAAGAAAATTATAGAAATATAGTAAAAAAGGTTGACCTTCAAATTAAGTTTCAAGGTTCAAAAACGTCACGCGATATCCACACTGAATAAATAAGTTAAATCTCATTAAATAGATTACCTACCTTATAAACTGAAGTTGAAAGAAACACACGGGAAGCTCTAAAATTGTGCACTTTGACTATAGGATATAAAATACTTCGTAAAATTATCATTTTTTTTTTATTCTTACTTATAAATAGACATCAAAACTATTTACAATATGATACGGTACAAGATTATCAACCGATTTCTTTTTGTTTTTGTCATAATTGACAATTATTTTGATAAAAAATAAAGATGTGCCGGATCGAAATAACGTATCCGCGAATACGGATTTTTGGTGTCTAGATCCGTGAACTCGGATACAGACAACAATTTTATTTTCTTAGAATTTTTACGAAAATGTAAACAATGATTGTTCTAAGGAAATAATAAGGTCACAAAGAAAACATTTTAAATAATATACCTTATTTTTACAGATTTTGATGTAATTAGAATAACAATTACTATTTATTATATGTAATTAGAATAAGAGTTGTAACGGAGGCCTTTTCAGAAGCATATGTTTTCGATTTTTTCTAATAGTTCCACTGTATCGGAAGCAGATACTGAGTTCCGTTACAACCCCAATTAGAATAACTTCTGATAATTAATATAGTTATACATACTTTTAATAAGAATATCAAATACATTTATGATATCTATAATTATAAAGATAGAATGTTTAAATATTTGATTTTTGCTATATAAGTTAGCAAAATATTTGACTCTAAGAAATAAATATTTTGTTTAATGGAATTTAATAGTAATTCATTGGTATTTAATTCCTTATATAATCTATATATTTTATTATTTTTAATAATAAAAATGTAATAATTGATATAAAAGATCCGTTCGAAATTAGCCTAATATGTAAGGGATACAAATTTTCCTCTTGCTGTAGATATCCGCGAATATAGATATCCAGCACATCACTAATTATATGTGATTTAACAACTTGTCATTTACTCAAAAATGTTATTAGTCTATGGTGAACATGTGAAAACCATAGATTTCATAATTCTCGCAATACTTGATGAACTACGGAAATTCGGTTTATTGCCGTGTTACTACCAATCTTACTACCAGTAGTAACAACGTTATTTTTTTGCCGTTGTTACTCCTGCAGTTGTTAGTAGTAAGACGGAAAATAAAAAAAATGCCCGTGTTACTACTATCTTCAATCTCAAATATAAAACCTGAATAAGGCACAATTACAAACTAATAAGGCCTTATATAAATTACCGCGTCGATAGACAACCTCTTTCGTAAGTCACATCTCTGTAACAATATACTTTCAGTAGAAAGAAACTAGAAAATGGTTTTAGAAATTTAATTAAAAAAAAAATGGTATACACATTTCAAACAAATAGAAACATGATTAAAAAATGATTTGCAGCGACTGCGTCAGAAGGGAGGTAATGTATTTCGAGCGTATGTACGTTTGTATTTATGTATGTCTATTTCTTTTGGCATAATACAGCCATAAATGGCTCCCCCTCCTTTATTATATATAAATATATACATATAAATAAATAAAAAACAAGAATAGTATTAAAATTTATTTATTTACTGACGTTGTTAACGCCCTAGCGAGTTTAATCTAGCATTAAATGTTAAAAGCAAAGAAACCATTTGGTTAAAATAATTTAAATTACTCCATCAGAATGCTTTAACAAATATTACTTGCATTGTGACAATAATATGAACCCTGCACGAGTAATTTAAGTGAACACGTAAATACTATGAATACCTACATAAATCTATTTATTTATGTAGGTATTCACAGTAGTATTCACAAATGCAAATGTAAGGCAATAGAACGTTGACTCAAATTTTAACTTGTTACTTGTAGATAAAGAATATTTTTGAGCCAATTCGTTACTGGATTAAATTTAATTGAAAAACTATCATTTACATTGAAATGTAAATGTATGTGGGTTGTTTTGTGATAACACAATTTGTACACATTTAGATATTTTTATTTAGGTATTCATGTTCGCCAACATTTCGAGAACAATTTTTCCAGTTTAGTTTTAAGAATATTATCGTGCGCGCATTAAATTATCACATTTTATATTGAAATTTTATTCTGTTGAATGTCTGAGACCTAATGTTTTTATATTGGTCAGAATTCTTAACATCATGCTATAGAATATTTAGTGACATTAGGATTCAGAATAATACGTTCGTTTTTATTCTATCATTCCCTTTCAGATAATTTGTATATAAACATTATTGATTATTTCGATATTGCGCTGTTTGTTTAATCTATCCCACAAGTCACCGCACCAAAATTGTGTAGAATACAAGCAATAGACATAACTATCAGGCACCTCAAGCACTCATCATTAATCATAATACAAGACCTCAGTATGTTCCAATTAAGTAATGAAGTTTATGATCTAGAAAAATATATCTTTCATAATCGGGTGGTGCTTATAATCGCTTGGTGTTATAAATCAATCTCTCTATCATTTTAGGGTTCCATACCTCAAGTGTAGAAATGGGACCCCCATTTACATTTAGGACATACGGACACGGGAGTCTTAAGACTCCCCTGTCCGTATGTCTGTCACCAGGCTCATGAACTGTGATAGCCAGACGATTAAAATTTCACAAATATATTTCTGCTGTCGCTATAATAACAAATACTAAAAACAGAATAAAATACATAGTTAAAGGGAGGCTCCCATACACCAAATGTGATTTTTTTCCGTTTTTATTTATAGACAATGGTAAGGAATCTTTTTCGCGCGAGTCCGACTTGCACTTGGCCGGTTTTTGCATCTTAGGTAATACAAAACAATATAAATGTTAAGGCGAATGGAGGCATTAACAAGTAACAAATTTAGTAAATACATTTTCTAGTCACATTTCGAAGTCTTGATGTTTCACTTAGTTCATTACTGAGTCTTTTTAACTAAGCTTAGTCGAGCTCGCCAGCATTGCAGGCGTCTTCATAGCTCTTTCCCTTTTGTTCTGGATCTAGCTTGATCATGTCGTCAATGCGGAGGATTGTGATGGCGGCTTCGGTGGCGAACTTCAGGGACTTAATCTTGGAAATGGCCGGCTCGAGAACGCCAGCGGCGAGGTTGTCACGTAGCGTCCCCTCTGTTAGGTCAAGACCTACCCATTTGAGATTTGCGTGTTCTACCTGTAAGTGTTGTTAATGAGATATATGTTTATTTAACAGATACAAGATTTAAATAAAAAAACGATGGGATGAAAAAGACATTCACTCGTATGTTTGAAGCTTTTTCTTTTTGCTCGTTATAATAATCGCTAAAGGCGAGAGTGCATATCTAATACAGGATGAAGCTAACAGCGAGTAATTAGCATTTAATAACAATTATTTCAACATTTTAAGATAAGAAAAAAGATTTCGCACTCATTTGCATTATGCCATTCCATAGTTCGACCGGGGAAGTACCACCGCCACATCTATTTTTATCGTGAAGCAGTTCTTGCGTTTCGGTGGAAGGGTGTGGTTGCCGGCTCCCTTTTATATGAGGTGACTATCTCAGTCCTCGGAAGTAGTAACGCATCTGTAGTCGACTTCATACAGAACCCCTGTTCTATATGAAGTTGCTTACAAATGTGCATGGGCGGCAGTAACCACTTACCATCAGGTGGGCTGCTAGCACGTTTGCTACTTCATATTTATTAAAAAAAAAGCGTGAACGGCTGTAATCACATTCCATCAGTTGGACTGCTCGTTTGCTACTTCAGTCTAAAAAAACTTACAAGAATTATACACTGAGCTTTAACCGCTTGTAATTTAGCTTCTAGCTATGTACGCCTGTAATTATCTAGCCTTTGAGCGCATGTTCCATTTTACGGCGAGAATGAGCTTCGCTCTACAACTGCGCTTTTGGTTTCTATGTAAAAATGGAAAACGTGTATGAAAATCGAAGTGATAACAGAGCATGCAGTCGACCTGATGGTAAGTGATCACTACCACCCATGGACATCTGTAATCAACTCTAGATATGATAATTCTTATCTGGGATTAGCCACAGATATAGTGCTAATGAGCAGTAATAGCCTAATGGTTGAAACTCGGCCGCTCAATCGAGAATCCGGGGTTCGAATCCCAGGCACGCACCATTGATTTTTCTAAAATTATGTGCGTATTAAAATTTAAGTATCACTGCTTTAGGGTGAAGGAAAACATCGTGAGGAAACCTGCACATCTGAGACTTCTCATAAAAAAGTGTTCTCAAAGGTGTGTGAAGTCTACCAATTCGCACTTGGACAGCGCGGTGGACTATGACCTAAAACTCTCTCACTCTGAGAGAAGACCCGTGCCCAGCAGTGGGACAATAATGGGTTGACCAGACATTTCTAATCCTGAAGACTAAGTTTGAACGCCTCGGATAATCCCTTACCACATCTTTCAGATCAGAACACAGCAGCGCTTTATACTGTAGTTATTTGGTATTAAAGTTTGTGACGGCGGTGCCTTTAGAGCCGATAACACGCATTATTTTACTTAGTTCAATTGTTACGTTGAGTCAGATTAATATTATATTGTAAGATGTGGTCGCCTATAATTGGGACAGCATATAACTATTTTTTTTATTTAAATGTTATTAGAATGTAATGTGTACGTTCCGTTGGCAGTCCTAATAATAAATAAATAAATAAATAGTTAATCTTTAAGCGCAGTAAAGTCTAATTTAGTCTTTAGGTACACTAAAAACTAAAGACTAAATTAGGTAAGGTACACTTAAAATTAAAAAACTAATTTAGATAAGATACACTTAAAATTAATTTAGTATTAGGTACACTAAAAACTAAAACAAATTAAGGTAAGGTACACTAAAGAGTTTAGTTTTTAGGTACAATAAAAACTATATCTATCAAAGTACGTTTTCTAAACAAAGTAATGCTAAGACAGTTTTAGAGAACGTTATTTTTTCGTCCTAATACGTTTTGTGAAAACGATTGTCATCCGCCCTTAGTGATTATATTAAACGGGGTTCTATCCCTTCTCAGGTCAAGGTTGCTATCAAACGATCCCTTTGCCTCCACTATAATTTACTAAAGCATATATTACGGTAGTTAAAGTTTACAGTTTATCTATTTAGTTTTACTAAGCATTGTTATTTACTCATATATACCTAAAGGACTCCGTGCCATTATTTATAATAAAAATCGGGCAAGTGCGAGTCGGATTCGCGCACGAAGATTTCCGCACCAATGTTGAGCAAAAAACACGTTTATTGTATGGGGACTCAACTTAATATTTATTTTTTTGTATTTGTTGTTAGGGCAACGAAAATACATCATTTGTGAAAATTTCAGCTTTCTAGCTATCACGGCTTATGACATACAGCCTGGAGACAGACAGACGGACAGACAGCGGAGTCTTAGTAATAGGCGTTTTACCCTTTGGGTACAGAATCATAAAAATGACAAATAAATCACGTTTATTGTAAGGGAAACCCCTTAAATATTGATTGTATTCTGTTTTAATTGTTATATGTTGTATTTTTTGTTATGATGGCAACAGAAATACATCATTTGAAATTTTCAACTGACGAGCTATCACTGTTCATGAGATACAGACTTTTTTTTATTAATATGAAGTAGCAAACGAGCAAGCAGCTCACCTGATGCTAAGTGATTACTGCCGCCCATGGACATTTGTGAGCAACTTCATTTAGAACAAGGGTCCTATATAAAGTCGACCACAAATGCGTTGCTACTCCCGAGGACTGAGATGGTCGCCTCATATAAAAGTGAGCCGGGAACCACACCCTTCCACCGAAACGCAAGAACTGCTTCACGCTAGAATGAAGTCTACTAATCAGCAATTGCCCACCGCGGTAAATTATTACCTAGACCAGCGGTCGGCAACTTTGGCAACATGGCCCACGTAGGTACTACGTACTACACGAGGTAATGGCGAGGTTGGTCGTCGAGCCAACAAAGGAAATGGTCGTCACGAATCAATTATTGTCTTTGAAACTTGAAGTAACACTAGCAAGAAATTTATTTTACTCAGATTCGAGGGCCGCAAAGAGATGTCTAATAAGATCCGCTGGCCGCAACCAGAGGTCTAGTATAACCCGCGGGCTGCAAGAAGAGGTTTAGTATGACCCACTGGCCGAAAGAAAAGGGTCGTGGGTTATCGACCGCTGGACTAAACCCCTTTGTCTCTCGAGAGGTGACACATGTACAATAAAACAATTAATTTCTACACTCATAGCCTCATACTACGATGTTATCTTGTATTATAAGACGAATACAAAGCACAAAGCATAAGCAAGCCCAGAACAAAATCTAAATTCATCGTTCAGATGTCTGGCTGGACGAGGATCGAACCCGGAACCCGCTGTGTATCAGACACGTATGGTGATTCCGCGTGCAACCGCGTGCAAAAAACCATGCAAGCAGTGAAGGCGGATTCCGTGATTGAAATTTGATGAAACTCTCGAATAATTCTCACGTATCCCATTACAAGTTGCTTATTGTTTGTTATCGAGGTGAGAAAATCTATAACCGTGTTGTTTGGTCAAAAACTTTCTTGGGATGGTTTAAAATATATGTATTTTAAAGAGTATATTAAATTTAAAGAAAATTATCTATACTAATATTATAGAGCAGTAGAGTTTGTTTGGTAGAACGCGCTTATCTCAGGAACTACTGGTTCGAATTGAAAAAAAAAAGTGTTCAATAGTAAATTTATCGTGGAAGGCTTTAGGCTATACAACATCACGCTATGTTACTTTGTTTTTAGGGTTCCGTAGCCAAATGGCAAAAATCGGAACCCCTTATAGATTCGTCATGTCTGCCTGTCCGTCTGCCCATCTGTCCGTATGTCACAGCCATTTTATTCGGAAACTATTAAGACTATAGAGTTGAAACTTGGTAGTTAAGTGTATTCTGTAAACCGCGTTCCGAATTTGATACAAAAATAAAAAAATATATTAAATTTAAGGGGGGTTCGCTATACATGGAACTAAAACTCATTTTTTTATGTAGTAGCGGGTAAAACCGCGGGGCATAGTTAGTCTTCCACTACTATCGGGTCAGAACAGGACCTCAACTGAGTTTGAGATTGAGAACTGCGGTAAAATAAAAAAAATGTTTCTAAATCATTAGCTTTTCAAGAATTAACTTTATATGAAAATCTCTGTGTAGAAAGCGGTTATGTTTTAAAAAAATATATGATAAGTACATATTTCTGTTAGTTCAACGTGAAATGTTTATTATTTTAATATAAAGATGGCGCATTTCGCACTGGTTATTGAAATTCATTACAGAAGAATAAACGTTGCAGTATCCTTCGTCACGCGTAATGTGATCTTTATGATTTTCGAAAGAGGATATTTAAATTTGGTAAGATTCCAAGCGAATGTCTTGCCAACGATCTCTCGTGCTGATTTATGACCCCCACATAGATAACGCACACATCGATAAGATTAAGGTGTGTTTACAGTACAATTCGGGCAACGTAACTTAAAGTAATGAACTTAAGAAGCTAGGTACCCTCTAGCGTCTTAATTTCTTTAAGTTCATTAGGTATTACATTTAAATTACGAGTACCGATGAAGAATTTCTGTCGGTTACTGCGTTCAGTGCTGTTCGGTTAATGATTTAAAACATGGTCATGTAAATCAGTCAATGGAATGATGTAATGAAGGTCATTAAATGAAGATCTTTTTAAAAAATTAAACAATAAATGGATATTTTGTTAATATAACAACGATATTTATTACAGTATCTTGATTGTTAATTATTTATTTACGTGCTTTATATTTTTTATCTACAAGAGATAACACGAAGTCTTTATTTTTTTACGAGCATATTTTTTTATAAGAATGAAGTAGCAAATAAGCATGCAGTCCACCTGATGGTAAATGGTTACTTCTGGGACAGATGTGTCGCTACTCCCGAGGACTAATATGGTTGGCTCATACGAAGGTGAATCAGCAACCACACCCTTCCATCGAAACGCAAAAACCTGTAGACAACTTCCATTATTTTTATCTAATTAACCCATGTACATTGGCAACAACACTGAACGTAAATTAAATCAAAATGCCTGCCCGCAAGGAAACTAAAGTAAGGACGAGAAACCCAGGAAATCCCAATACCGTCGATCTCAATTAAATGAAGTGATGTCCACAGGAAATTTTGTGGACCATATATTGTGGCCAAAAAGCTGTGATGTGAAACAAAGTAGATACACATTCGCGACAGAGATTTATGTTGCAATCCCGTAGGTAGGGGAATGTAGCGTTGACGGCACATCACGAGATTTGTAGACGATGCCTGTCTCGATGTAAATCTCTATCAATCAAGAATAAAATAACAAAACAACGAGGAACATACCGTTTTATCTTCTCATATAACAAACAGGCCATATACTTATATATCGTTTAGTTACTATAATTTATTTTATACGATACCTACCATTGATATAAATGTTGGAAAGAAAATCCAAAAAGAACGGTATACTATCGCGGACCATGGCGTCAATACTATTACTTGCATTGTTATAATAGACTTTATGCACCAAAGCATTCGAAGCTTTGTTGTCCCTCTCCAGAAGTACCACCGCCACACCTATTTCTGCCCAACAGTAGTATCAAGCGTTGCCGTGTTCTGGTCTGGTAAGAGAGGCAAACTTTTCCGCTGCATTCCAACTTAGTTCTCAGGAGTAGCAATGCATCTGTGGTCAACCACGGGTAAGACTCTCATCTTATCTGGGATTGATTTCAGATGTCCATGGGCGGCAGGAGACACTTACTACCAGGTAGACTACATGCTTGCTTGCTACTAAAATATTATAAAAAAACAAGTTTTCGGAATATATCGAATGTGGACTTCATTTAGACTCTTAGTCTTAGACTTATTTCAGTCTAAATTTATTAACTATGCTCTACATATGACAAATCACATTGAAATTATTCGGCATACTTTGTATTGTACGCGTCAGTAAATCGTGAACCTATTACATTTTGTAAGATTCAATATTTTATTTGAGAGGTTTTGATTTGTTTTACATTAAATGTAGCTAACGAGCTTATAGTCGTCTTGTTGGTAATTGCTCTCTGTCGCCCTTGAACGTATGTAACAATCTCCACGTGGAACAAAGGTTTTAAATGAAGCTAATTACAGACGCAATGCGTCTTCTGAGGACTCTGTTTACGTCAACCAACACCGTCAATTTTTTTAACAAAATGTAAAGACTGCACGTTATAAATAGACCTGTTTTTTGATGTTAAACTTATAACTAATACTTGCTTTTATTTATTTTTGTACCATCTTTTATACATTTTCAGAACTATTAAGTATCGAACTAAACTAAGTGTTATTTTCATGAAGATATGTATTTAGTTCCTGTCGCAATCTCGTCTTTTTGCATATTACTTGCATGAACCTGATGTTTCACATCTGCCAGGCGACCCATGACGGCCATTTATTGGTTAGGAATATTCTGTCGTGTGTAACTAGTATATATCAAGATCATCAACTATGTAAGTAACACCATATATTTTCTACAATAATCAGGAAAATAAAGACTGGTGCATAAACACCTGCAAAAGCAATGCGAAATTTCACAATAATTCAGAATACCAATCTTGATATTAATTGTCAGTGATGACCCACACTATAATGCAATTCAATTAACGTATGTAAGCTCTCACTTTAACAAGTTTATTCAATATTACTTATATTAATTGTGATATAATCATTTCATTGCGGTCATTTCTTTATTTAGTTTAGTACGATTCGTTAAATTGTAGTTCAATAACAAAATTACAATACTCTCATTTCCAGATGAAAATAATAAACTTAAGAATAGTCAGAATAGTATCAGTTGGATCCAAATTTAAAATACGATTTAAATTCAAATGACATTTGACAAGTAGGGAAGGATTCGACGGATTTTCCAATATATCTGTCTCCCGCAATCTTGCTAGAGCTTAGAGCTATCAACTTGAACAGCTTTATCTAATGCATTTTGAAATATGATGTTCTTGCATGAATTAACGAAATGTTTATATTGCAGTTAACACATTGTCCTGGCTTACATTGTTATTGTCGTACTCTCTTATTGCAAGAAAGATTCATCTAAATCGTTTTACTATTTTACATTATATCTCAACAAATAATAAATTGTTTTGAAACCGTATTTTCAATTAAATCGCTTTACATTTTTCGAGAGTAACATGAATTGTAAAAAAACTTTTGTAATGGTTTTGATAAATAAAAAGGAATAATATAGGAATATGACGTCACCCTCCTTTTACCTTATCTTTAACATTAGCTCGGTTTATTTGCATTTTGTTAATATATTTATAAAGATATTATTGGCACAGGCATTATAGGCATGATATATTTGAGGATGCAATTAAATGAAATGAATGAAATTATTTCGGTGTCCTTGGAAATTATTGAAATTCATCAGAATGTACTTTATATCATCACTGATATTAATGTGTCGCTTATGGTTGTAGTAATATCAGTAATGTGGACAATGAAAACGATAATTTATAAAAAAAAAACAATTCACATTTTTTCCTTCCAAAAGTCATCATAATATTACTTTATAAGGCAGATACTAAATAAAATGCCACCATAAACTTCAATCCTAAAGCGTTTCCGTTGTGCCATGAAAATGACTGAAAGTACTTCCGGACAATCTCGATCCCCAGTTATTAAAGAAGCCGGTCAAAGCCTTCATCGCTTCGCAAAAGTTTCTTGAGCATAAAAAATAAAATGTTTTCAGAATTGTGAACATTCAAACAATTATCGGAACAATATTTTTAATCTTTGAACGAGGAAATTACGAGACGAACGTTTTCGTAGTAGGTATTGTACTTTCGTTAACCTTAACAAGTATCATATTCAGCTCCGCTCACGGGGAGATTCAATCGAACCCAAAATGTACCCGCATTTGCTGATTAAATAAGCAACAGTCTACAATTTAAATGTTTTTCAGACGCAAATAAAGAATTCAAACACCTCCATACATTTTATTCAAAATTGTTATTTCTGGCATTTTATTATCCGTCTTTATCAAAAGGAGGGTAAAGTTTTTCCAACGTGTGTTTGTATGTATCTCTATTTCTTTAGAACACGCTAAAGCCTTAATGGCCTGACGGATTGTAACGTATGACATATCATTAGGATATTTATTTATTAGGATTCAGTTTTCAAAGTGACATAGTCTACATAATTTTGAAAATGACGGCTGCCAATAGGCGAAAAAGGGGGAACGGAACGACTTTTTAGACTTTAATAGACCATTACAATTCTGAAAACCCGCATGGCAGAGCGATCACCATACCAGTCTGACACGCAGTGGCTTCCAGGTTCGATCCCCGGCCAGACAGACATCTGAATGATGAGTTTTGATTCTGTTCTGGATCTGGATGTTTGTTTATTCGTCATTGTATGTCCATGGTACCCAGCACACAGGAAAATATCCTAGTGTGGAGCTGTGAGTGTAAAAAGTGTTTTTTTTTTTTGACGAAAACTGATATAGCAGGAAAAATTAAGTGTATCATTATGAACAAAAAAATGTTTTAAGCAGTAGCATTATTTGTTTTTAACAATATACTAGTTACCATCGAGTCTTGTTTCAGCTAAACGTAAAAGGAAAGTAAACTTAATTTACATACACGCACAGTACGCGCTGGAACAAAAACATTGCTTGTTATTGGCATAATGGAAATATTATCTCAGTTTACGTAGGTATAATGGATTAGTTTGTACATTTATATACGGGTAAACCCTACAATAAAAACAAACGCGGACTAGATCCATAACGAAGACGAAGGAAATTTATTCAAGGCATCAATAAAAACAAATTAGATTACTTGTTTACGAACATGCGTGATTGACAACGAGGACCTACTTTACAAGTAAACGTGTCCTTATCTCGTACATGTATATACATACGATTATTTACTTTTTAGGGTCCCGTACGCTAAGGCTAAAAACTGGTCGTCGCTAAGACTTCGCTATCCATCTGTATGTCTTCAGCCTGCCCATCTGATTTTCACTAGTCAGTATTTCATGAACTGCGATAATTAGATGGTTGAAGTTTTCACAAATATTGTATTTCTTTAACAAGAAATAAACATAAAAAACGCTTCTACACTCATAGCCCCTCAATAGGATTTTTTCCTACGTCGTGGGTGCCATGAACACACAAAGACGAATACATAATCACCCAGGACCAGAACAGAAATCTAAACTCATCATTCACATTTTTCTCTGGCCGGGGATCGAAGCCGAGACCCACTGCATGTCAGACCGATATGGTGACCGCTCCGCCACGCATGTCGTCAAATACAAACGTATTTAAGGACAGCTGCCACACAAGAACCTTGATTTTTTTTGCTTAATATTAATAATGGAAACAGGTAGGTAGACCTTGAAATTTACAAAAAAAATATATTACAAGAAGTAGTAGTAACTTTAAAAATAAATAATTAAAATGAAGTGAAACCAATGTTAAGAGGGCTCACAAACACATACGTAACATATTTGTCGTTTATTATATCGTACGGAACACTTTATGCGTGATTCCGACTAGCACTTTCGCACCACTCGACCGGCCGGTTTTTAAGGTTCCGTAGCCAAATGGCAAAAATCGGAACCCTTATTTATTGAAGTAGCATGAAATTATTCCACTTGTTCAGCTCATTGATGTCTTTGAGCATGTGTAATCTGGTACGAATGAGATTACTCCTAATTCACGTTGGCTACATATACCTACTTTGTAACTAGGATTACCAAAATTTGTCTACAAAATATAGAATTTTTAACGACTTCAAAAAAGAGGAGGTTATCAATTCGTTTGTTTTTATGTATGTAAGCCTTATTATTTCTTTTTTTGGATAGGGTATATTTGCCAATTGGTCCTGATGTGATGATCTGATAACGGGATCCCGGGAAAATGGGGAAAATACCTCAAATGCGCACATATTTAGATTAATTTGAGATGACTCAGTCTCTGCCAATCCGACTTGAATCGCTGATAATGATGACCTATGTTATGGGCTAGGATTGGGTTTAGTATTAGTGTTTTATATAGAGGATGAGTTAGGCTAAGTTTGAAGAAAAAAGGAAAACATAAAACTCGCTTAGTTTTGTACATTCATTTCAAATAACATTACAAGAATTATGAAGAGCATCTTAAATTCGAACGAGAAGTAGTAAAACGACTATGGTTCGACTGAGGAGGTAACACCGCCATTCACATTTCTAGCACATGTGGTTGCACGCTTATTTATAAATAAACTGTTTTTCTTATACCGAGAGACTGGAACAGGAGTTCTTTATGAAGTTGTTTACAGATGTCCATAAAAATCCAACATGTACAAATCAAATTCATGTTCACTCAAAAATCACTATTTTTTACTTCAAATAAAATGCAAGTAAAACTTTGACTACTGATTCTAATATCAAGTATGATACGTTATTTACGGCTAAAAAGCCTCTCGCCGCAACTAGGGGAGACCTGAAGCATACTCCACTAAGCTGCTCTAATTAGAATTAGAGTAAGATAAGGATTAATGGCCAACCGGAAGATTTAAAAACCACCTGAAGGCCTCCGACATAGTTAATACTAACCTGAAAAAAGGGACGAACGATCAGTCTGTGGAGTCGTAGTTTTATTGATAAAAAAAATCTTATAAAATAAGGGTAGCAAATGAACATGCAGTCCATGTGATGTTAAGTCACTGCCATCTAATATTTGTAAAATCAACCCTAAGGAATCTAATCCTATACAGATTCCTCTCTGAGCTCGGTCACTGATGAGTTGTGACCCTTAACTACGATGTTTAAAGGCCTCGTAGGTGTTTTCTATATTGTCCCTGTAGTACCGGGACCAGAACCCCTACGGTATACGGTATCCCTTGCTGTCGTAATAGGCAACTAAAAGGGGGCTTCTAGGGTTGCATGCGGCCATAGTAAGAAGGACGGTGGCATTCTAACGTAAACACCAGGAGATAAGGTGAGCGCTAATGCTCATCGGGAAGAGCCAAAAAGGAGCGTCGAGCTTGGACGACTGCGAATGCGTTCCGTTGGAGATCCCGGAATTCTCAACACAACGCTTAGGACACCTAGGGGGGGAGGGATTTCAGTGCCTTTACGGCACCCACATAACCCAGCGTCGCTCCCACAGCGTCGGGTACCTATTGAAGGATTCCCCCTCGATAAGATTAACAAAATCAGTCTGGTTTTGATAATCTACTCTCGGACATAGGTTTCCTCTAAACCACGCCCCTCTAATCGATCCAAAGTCATTGAAATCTTACTGTTACCCACCATCTTCTTTAGATCTTTAGTCTACCTGATCGAGGTCGCCTTGTACTCTGTTAGTTGATACTTCTTCATTATACTATAAAGTAACTAAATTGAAATGCTTCTTTGTAAAGTAAGTAAAAAAGGTAATGTATGTATTCCTTACCACATTCCTTATTTGAAAACACAGCAGTATAAATACACGTAGTAATGGTGTTTCCTCAATTTAACCACTGGGAGTTCTCCCATCTCGAAACTTACCTAAGTTACTACTTTCTTTACTTAGAAGTTTTAAGTAAAAAGGGTACAGACAACCGCGTAGTCCGCTTAAACTAAAAGATTTTCTGTAAAGTGCGCACCGCATTTGTAAACAATCTTGAACAAAAGTTCCACTGACGTAATTAAACGTTAGATTGGTAATCTCAAAGACTCGACTGAAAAAAGCTTTTGTCTAGTATTATTTCAATTCTACTCTACTATTCTATCGTATGTAACGAAAACAGTCAAAGGTGCTAGCCTGTTCACGGTTTCCGCATTCGCGTGTTCTTTTTTTATTAGTATTATTTAAATTCTGCTCTTATCTACTCTCTTTACTCTATCTATATTAATATATGTTTGAGATAGTATTTATGCACCGTATATAATAAATACAGTCAAGGCTCCTTATTCACAGTTTCCGCATTCGTGTTTTCCACATTCTGTTTTTTTTCAAAGTCAAAGAAATTTATTGTGGACAAAAGGTTACACATATGACAATAAATTCAGTTTTAAGGCGCTTATGTCCTACCTTTCATAGGCCTAAAATATAATGATGATGTCAAGAAATATAATATTAAAATTGATTAAAGCAGACCATTTGATAACGATATTGATAATAATTGCTTATAGGCTATCTTCCAAGAATTCCTTAATCGAGTAATGCTTTCACGATCAAAAAATGTTGCCATTTTCATGTATACGCGGCTAAAAAAATTTTTATTCGCGCTTATAATTGGTACAAGTTAACAGAATCCGCGCCATCTGTTAGCGTGTCAGCTTTTGAGTTCTGCTGGTCATTCGCGATTTTTGTACTCAAGACAGGACAGACAATAAGGACAGCAAATAAGCCCTGCGACTAAACGTAAAATAGATGTTTAAGTACTTCATTTATTTATGGTGAAAACGACTGCTGGTCATAGGTCTCTGTCAGTGTCAACATGCGACAACTGTCGGTAATGGTCGTCAACATGAAGTGACGAGACCACCGAAGTGTATATGGTCACTTTCGCTGGCATATTACCTCCCCCCACTTTATCTACTTTTTATTTTAATTATCCATACACATAATAAAATATGTATTTTTTTCATTGCATATCTTTCTAAAAAAAATGTTTGGAGTACTACAAAAAAATATCTAAGAAATAAATATCTAGATATAACTGTATTTTTTACTGTCTAGGTGTTACAAATAGCATCGAACCTAAAACTTATTTGAAAGATTGAGTGGAAAAAATTATAAAAAGTCCATATCTTGAGCTAAAACGTAGTCTCTGTTTTATAAAAAAAAATAACAATTCAAACCATCAAAAGTCTTTACAATTTACACGTACGTCAAATTTTTTTAAACGCTAGTGAAACCATGGGGCACATTTAGTGTACAATATATGTATGTGAATAATATATAGGTATCTCATAAACATGAAAAATGTCATTTATTTCAAAATTAAATCACCTATTAGTACAGATTCAAATTCTTTTCATTATTATGAGACAGAAAATAAAGCTTCCCATCATTCACGGCAGTATTTAAAAATGATGGCCGATTCCATTTATCACCACTCTCGGTAACTGAAATCTAACTTCTCCGAACAATCTATCATCCTAATGGTTTTACTCCGAACGTTAGGCTCCGCGGGTAGTCGAAGATTAGTAGATGTTTATTTGTATTCACTAAGTTACAGGAAATAAACTCAAGTGAATTTATATAAAACAAAATCTCAAAACTGTGGAATGGAAACAGTAGCTTTGGATTAACATTTGTTAACATGAAACGGACTTTAGCTTAAGTAAGCTTCATAGAAAGTTAGTCTCCTAAAACATAATAATGTTAAATATTAACTGTTATATATTAAACTAGTTGTGCACCGCGGTTTCACCTGCTACTTCATAAAAAAAAACAAACAAAAAAAAACATAGCATAGCAGCAACAAACAAACAAAACCAGCCTAGCCTTCCTGTATAAATTAACTGCTTCAGCAAATATTTTTTTTAAAACGAACCAGTATTTCCTGAGATTAACGCGTTCAACAAAACAAACAAACACTTCAGCTTTATAATATTAGTATAAATACTATATTTAAAGGTGATTTTTATGTGGTTTACCTCCAGCGGCACAATCGCCACACTTAAATAACAATGTTTAGCACTACTGAATTCGTGACAAGTGCCATAGAAACCAACTACTGTGGTGGCAAGTTTTACTTATGTTTGGCGTTCTAATCTAGTCCTCAGGTGTAGCCGATAACCTTGAGACCAGAATAGAGCTACGACATTTCCTGCCTGTCGAAAATGAGTGAGTAAAATTGCTTCCTTAATTGCAGGTGGTAGGAGTTGAAATTGTGCAGCCAGTGACCGCGGGAAGGACAACGATATGTGTGGCTGCATACTGTTGTAAGCACCCAACGGTTCCGGAAGTAGTTACGTAACTCTCCAGTGCCCGACATGACATATACAATACAAAAAAATATACAACTAACCAACAAGGAGTCTTTAGAAGCGAATTTCTGTAAAGAATATGCTAAACAGAGGTAATTTGGAGATAATTTGTCTCGCGGTTGTCTTAATCGCCGTATCAATATAGCACAAGAATACCCGAGGTTGGAAAGTAAATCAAAATAAGAGGAATTTTCTTTTACGATACTGACATTGCAACTTGGTGAGTTAATGAACCGACTCTCCGCAGGATATTTGTTTGGCTTAACGTTTGTAATTGATGGGATGCTCCATTTTCTGATAGCTACGAAATATTCTGCAATTTACCTAGTTTTATGTTTCAATTACAGACAGGTTAATGATAATCTCTAGTATCCCACACTAATTGTTAACAATTCTAGAAGATCTAACGCTAAGACATTTTAGACATATGGACTACCTACTTTGAAGTAGTCACTGTCGTAAATGCACAGTTACAATCCAGGAGCTGCCAATGCATCGTCGGTTTTGTCGAAGAGCTCTTTTTGCACCTTTATTGAAAAGTCTCATTTTTTTTTTGGAATGAAGTAGCAAACGAGCATGCAGTCCACCTGGTGGTAAGTGGTTACTGCCGCCCATGGACATCTGTAAGCAACTTCATATTGAACTGTGGTTCTATCTGAAGTCGATCACAGATGCGTTGCTACTCCCGAGGACTAAGATGGTCGCCTCATATATAAGAAGAAGTTCATACCACATCTTACACGGTGAAAATAAGCAACTTCATATTGAACCATACTTCATACTTTATACTATACAACTTCATACTGAACATACATAGGGTCTATCTGAAGTCGATCACAGATGCGTTACTACACCCGAGGACTAAGATGGTCGCCTCATATATAAAAAAGTTCATACCACATCTTACACGGTGAAAATACGCATGGAAACCTTCAGAGAACAATATGTGTCCAGTTCATATGTATGTAGATGCCGAGACTACCTCGGCGAGTGGTGCAATTGACGAAATAGATGTAAGCAAATAAGTTGTCGTTTATATAGTATTTAAATAGAGTTATGATATATGTATATCAACTCTCGTGATCAAGCCTAGTAGACCCGAGCTGATTGATTAGACAGACCAAGGTACCTTTCACTGTGATTGAAGACCCACACTTGTAGATGTTTATACCAATTTAAAGACATGCCTTTGCCGTATTTCATACAATTTTTAGGTTGTGAGGCGTTGTTGTAGCGAGCGTTGTCAGTAAATGGATACGTTCATGTTAGTAAGTTTTGATATAGATTTACTGTCACGGGAATTGAAGATAATATGTGTACATTCCAATGCAAATTGGAAAAGGTCAGGCTTGTAGATCTAGAGTTGGAAGTGTTTTTCGAATATAAAGTATAAACACTGGAAATATTAAACTAAAACAAAAACTGCGTGTGCAATTCACATGCGGCATAAGTAAAACTTAATAAAAAATCTTTCGCATATACCAAACTTTAGCTCTTATGCAAGCTAGGAATAAAATCGTTGGCGTGATTCAGAAAAGGCACAGCGCCATCTAGTTGTAGGGTCTACAACAACTTTCATAATGTGTTTTCATTTCATCGAGTTCCAAATCACAAGGCTTCTAAAGAAGTTTACTTCAAATATGATTTGTTTTTTCTGTAGGTATATAAAGACACGTCGTTTCCACGTTAATACATTTGTAGTAAAACTTTCTACAACGAGAAAAGTTTTATGAACATTTTATTAAATAATCCAGTCAGTTTTTAGGTTTCTCAAGTATTCTTGGGGGATCCCAAATGGCAACGAGGGTAATAAAAATGAATGGTAGCGTGCGGCTACGTATAGGTACTTACCGTGAAAAGATACCGTTGTAAGATCGCCTCACCTGTTGTAATGTTTCCGCTTTACTGATATATTTTATACCTATGTTTTTATCACCTTTGCTACGATAGTTTTATGCCTTGAAGTTAACTTCTAGCTAAAGTGTAGGTTTAAAACTTTAATACCTCGAACTTTTTAGGACGCTGTCAAACGTTGTTTTACTAAATACGAACAGGACATGTTTAAATTATTTGTATAGATAAGGTAGTAGAGCAAGTATGTTTGGTATCTTCCCGGCGATATTCCGCATTATCTATTTCTAGCATAAATGGCTTATTATATTTCTGTATGTAGATGTCGATTGACCAAATATGAGACGACCATCTTAGTTCTCAGGAGTGGCAACGCATGTGTAAACGACGTAGAACAACTTATATATGAAGTTAATAAACGAACTTGCAGTCCACCTGATGGTAAGAAGCCATTGCCGTTCGACTACGTCATTAATCAGCCCCAGATAAAATTAGAGTCCTAAGGTCAGAAGGCTCGGATAAACGGTTCCCTTTACAAACCCTTCAAACAAGAACATATCACTTCTTATAACCATATATAGCACATTATAAGCCAAAAAAATAACTTTCACTGGACGCCTGACCTAAAACATCGTGTTCGTACGACTCGCATACATGAAAGACAAGATTGCGACTGAAACTAAATATATAGCATAAAAAATCGGTTGTTTGTAAAGTCGATTTACTGACGATAGTTGCACGTGACAACGTCATTCACTGCACTTCATACTTGACGAAAACATGTAAATGTATAATGGTATAGCAGCTGTCCACGCGGACGCATCGTTCACTCAAGTAGGAGAGAGACAGGTGTCGAACGTTGCCGAACGCAGAGGCCGATTGTGACTCTTTGTCGCTCGTTCCGCGCTCTCGCTTGCACTTCAAGCCTTAAATGGAACGCCTCAGAGCGAGGTAACGCCGCATGAGTCATGTTTTTTGGTGCGTGAAGCCGGCTCCATCGAATTATAAGACGTTGTCACGTCAAAAAAATAACACCATCTACGAACAGTACCCCGCACTAAGTCGAACCAACACCGCAACCCGCTTAGTTTTGTTTGGTACGTAAAAGTTCCGATAATGTATAACAGATGGCACAAAAATAATAAATGCAAGCATCGTCACCTTAACAATTAGGTTTACCTGAACCTATAGATGTTACACATCTTAAAAAGTGTCTCTATGACGCCTTCAGAGTCAAACTATAAAGGGTTTCACCACCTAAGCGTTGATCAAGTTAGTTAACGACTTTGTTGGTAAGTTAAGGTACTTTGTTAGTGAATAAGTAGCTTATCGTCCAACATGCTCCAAACCCTACGCTCGTAGTCACTTTTTACGACGCCCAAGGGAAGAGGAAACGACCTTTATTCTTCGGGAGTCTGCACGAACAACAGGTATATTTCATTACAGGGCAGGTACGTGTGAATTATAAGGTGATTATTTTATTTGACATGGACCAAACACCAGGGTTATGGAATAACACATATTTACACTGAACTTTTGCTCGCGCTGGGACTCGAATTCTTAACAACGTAAATCTCGTTGACACCACAAGCAATGACAGTTTGTTGGGAATTACTGGATCGTGAATGTAGAAATATTCATAACTTTAAACGAGCATTCTTACACGTGGGTGTTTTGGTTATGTTCATCGTAATAAGAGAAGGGGTTTTTATTATTATTCACACATTATTTTGACTCTTTACACTGGGAAAAAGCAAGAATATCCAGATGTTCTCCACGAAAACCAACTGATAAAAACCGTTGGAAAACTAAGGATTTAAGGTATTTATTTACATACTGCAGGTATGTAAATACCTTAAATCCTTAAAATAAATACTTTTATACTATACGAAGTAAAAACTAAGCATAATTCTACGGAACTGCTTAGTAATCTTGGATTTGCGTACTTTTAAAATTTATTGATGTGTATACATGTATATGATGTACATGTATAATTGTATATGTATCCATGTATGAAAGTGACCATTTTCTTATTTCGAACCAAAACCAATTAATTGCTCTGCTGATATTTTAAAATTATAACATTTTTTCTTTACGCTACGATCTATTTTACCTTCAATGGTCATTAGAGATTATTATTATCAATACTTTAACGGTTAAAAATCAACGGTTATCAATTATGACTACGACCTACATTATATAAGTACATCTCAACTTATTTTATTGATGAAGTAAAAACAAATCAAACGTAAAGCACCAAGAGATAAAAATGTAATAATTTTATAACATCATGAAAGTATAGGTATTGAAAATCAAATGTAGCAACATAGGTCAGGTACCTCGTTATTTTAATAATCCAAAAAGTTCTTCAGGATTGTCAATAACGTATTAAGTTAATTACAAAGTTCAGATAAAAGAGAATTCCAGCGATTTGAAAAGTTTTTTAATTGATGAACCCTTTTTGGTGGAATTTATAAGTTTTTCTTTATTGCGCACATACAATAAATACGTATAAAGGAAAAGCAATTTAAGTTTGATTGTCAATAAACATCGTAACTTAAACATTAATAATTTATGTCTGCGACAATTGGTGACTTTAATCTGAAAAAGATTAGGCATAATTAAAACTATATTTCTTCACGTGGCAGTGGTCATTGTAGTAAACCAACAAGCAACATAAAAGGAATTTTAACAAGTCGTATATACCTATTATTTTGCCATTATGGTTTCCACTCCATTTCTACCTTATGTATCACATGTGGTAAAATAAGTGTCTTATGTTATAATATGATAATATGCCGCCCACTTGCTGGTAAGTGGCCACTGCCGCCCACGAAACCTATAATCAACCCAAACATCAAATATAAGATCAGACTTACCTGAGGTGGACTACAAATGCTGGCTCACCCCCAAGGATTAAGCTCGAACGCCTTGTATAAGTAGGTCTCCCTTACCACACCTTTCAGACCACAACACAGCAGAGCATAACACTGTTGTTAATCATCAACCCATTACTGTCCCACTGCTGGGCACGGGTCTTCTCCCACAGTGAGAGACTTTTTAGGCCATAGTCCACTGCGCTCGCCAAGTGCGAATTGGTAGACTTCACACACATTTGAGTCTTTTTTATGAGAACCCTCAGATGTGTAGGTTTTCTAACGATGTTTTCCTTCACCGTAAAGCAAATAAATTTCTAATACTCACAAATTTTAGAAAAATCGGTGCGTGCCTGGGATTTGAACCCCGGATCCTCGATTGAGAGGCCGAGTTTCAACCATTAGGCTATCACTGCTCAACTTTTTTTATTAGGCAGAAATTGATACAGTGATGATGTCCCGGAGTCGAACCATGAATAGTTCTACCACCTTCAGCTATGAAGGTCTTCCTATGAAGATAATCATCAACCCATGAACCCACGTACCAAAGTGGCTACGACAAATCCATCTCTTCTAGGGAAAGCCGTATCAGCTATCGAATTTTAAACTAATAATATCATGGATCTGATATTTCAAATTAATTTTAATCCTCGTTCAACCAAAATAGATATTTAGTATCACTATTTGTTTATAATACCTGGCGTAATTATTCAGACTAATCAACCATGCTCGGGTTAATATAATTTGCATGCTTCAATAAAGCTGGACTTCATTAAACAACAATAAATCGGCCAAGCGCGAGTCGGACTCGAAC
>DWNE01000847.1:0-25089 GCA_018249875.1 Cecropterus toxeus | reverse complement strand
CACACCTATTTCTAGCGTGAAGCAGTTCTTGCGTTTCATTGGAAGGGTGTGGTTGCCGGCTCACTTATATATGAGGCGATCATCTCATAGTATTTGTGATCGCTTTCAGTTAGAACCCCTATTCTGTATGAGGTTGCTTGCAGATGTCCATGGGCGCGGGTCACCATTTACCACCAGGTGGACTGCATGCTCGTTTGGCACTTCAATCTGATTAAAAAAACACACACACGGCACAACTTACTGTCAATTCCGTGTGTAAAGGCGCTTTCAGTATTTATATTTGTATGTTTTTAAAAAAAGCAATATGGTATTCAGTTCACCAGTGACAACGGCCCTTGTCCTCTATAACTCGGTTCAAAGTGATAATCGAATAAACTCGCCAACGCGCCACTGTTACTCGGAATATCGGTACGAGCACTCGGTGTGTTTATATTATTAATCAAGTGTTGAATTGGGTTAATGTTTAGGCCGTTGATAATGACATAATAGCAATGTAAGTGGGCGAGTGCGTCGCCGGTCTGCATAGGAATCCGGTCGCATTCCTAACGGCTCGCACTTGCACTGTCGCGTTTGATGTAATAAAGCTAGCACCTCGCTACGTTGGCTGGCTTCAGACACTAATGGATTCGCGTGTGTGTGTTGTCGATATGTGATCGGTCCGTGTACGGAATAATTTGTACAACATAATTATAACAATACCTCCTTTTATTATTATCTTTGCAGAAACATGTAGTGGATTTTTGTATAATACATAACAATGATCATATATGTCATATGGAGTCGGCGACCATTAACTATACTTCCTATTTTTAACCCTTAATTAAATCCTGACCATCCTGAGGACCATCCCGTTGTCCACAAGGAGCAAAGTTGTTTAGTGTGTTAACACGAATAGTGAAACGCAGATTTTTGTTTTATAAGGGACAATATGCCAATCAGTATACATTTGAATTTTAACAAACTCATAGGCATCATCTGTGGCTTATGAAAATAGGACTGCAATTCCACCTTCGATACTTCACAAATATACGTCCGTTGCTGCCTTTGAAAACTATAGTCTGATTCATAATTAGGTTTAGAAAGTTAATAAATTCTTTAAATCAATATACTTAATTTTTATTACATTAAATTTCTATCGTCTAAGTCTACTTTTTATTTATAAAACAACTAACCCTATCATTAATGCAGAAATATATAAAAAAGCCTTTATAATTATTTTCAAAATCGTATTTTGACAACGACATTTCTTTGTTTACATTTTGGACATCTAATTATGAATCGGACTATAGTATAAAAGTATCTATTGCAGCAACCATATTATTTTTAAAATGATGGACACAGCAATTGTGATATGTATCGCATCTAGCTGTGGTGGCTGTATCGATTTTCAAAATTAAAATCATAGTACATAGTCTATGCTTACAATATTAAGACTTACAGCGGCCGAGCTTTAAAGTTTTTGCCTGCAGGCAATTTTGCTTTAATAATCTAAGCTATTATTATAAATTAACATAATATTGGACGCGTATAACATAACCGGCTTATACAAAAACTAATAACTATAGTAAAATTTATAATTCGATAATTGTTATTGTCAAATAGTTTGACAATTGTTATTGTTAAATAGTTTGACAATTGAATATGAATAAAAGTTGTGAAGGTACGTGTTGGGGCCGAGGAGAGCTACATGTTGGATTTTAATCGAAAAATATGTCAACAGTAGATTTGATTGTTGATGATTCAACGCGTTTGTATATATGACCAAGCTACTAAAGAGTCGCCGAAAAGTATGACAGTTGCGTAAACCACTACTTAATCCCTAAAGTTACCGGATTTTCAAGCGATTTTAGCCAATAGGCAGCCTTAAAGACTCGAAAATAGCGATCTATTCGTTCTATAGCGAGACGATCTATCAAAATACTTAGTAGAATTTAAAATCGTATTATTTAAATTACCAAACCCGCAAGCGATAGTTCCTAAATAGTACTTATATCTTGGTTAGCAAATGATAAGAATCCATACATCCTTAAACATACAAACATTACTAACGGATTGTACTAATCGCAGGATTTTTTTTTTACTTCTCGCTTTATTAGTGGCTCTATAAATACAAGGCCTGGGTCTAAGTCCTCTTTCATTAAGTCGTTGCTTATCTTGACGTTTAAGGCTGACTATCGTGAATCCTATTGAAGAAAATCAGAGTTTCGTACATTTATTCGAAATGCGGGAAGTTTAGGAGATTCCAATGTAGATCCATAAAGCTTTTAATGTTAACATTTTTGATTTTCGAGGACCCGCGTGGCGGAGCGAACACCATACCGGTCTAACACGCAGTGGGTTCCGGGGTCCATCCCCGGCCAGACATCTGAGTGATGAATTTTGATTTCTGTTTTGGGTGTTTGTGTATTCGTCTTTGTGTGTGTCCATGGCACCCACGCCACAGGAGAAAACCCTAGTGTAAAGCTATGAGTGTAGAAAGCATTATAGCGTTATATATTTATCTTCAAACATTAGTGTTTGTATATGCCGTTATTTACTATTTTTTTAATAACATTGCTCTGACTGCTAATATATTTCAGTGATCCAGATGAGATTAAATACAATGTAGCAATAAAACGGAACCCACGGTAAAAGTTACTCCTTAATAAATACGCTTTGATGAAATTAATAATTATGCTTTGATGAAGTTAATGACCTATAAAATAGACCTTGGTGGATAATTCCATTATTAATTGTTTACCGTTATTATGTAATAAGCTCCATTACAATGAGAACGTAAAATAAATAGACCTGGTAGATTTTAACATGCGCTTTTAAAAAAAGGTGATTTTTAGGGTTCCGTATCTAATTGGTAAAAACGGAACCCTATTTCTAAGTCTCCGTTGTCCGTCTGTCCGTCACCGGACTGTATCTCATGAACCGTGATATCTAGACAGTAGAAAAATAGTAAAAACAAGCCTACACTAATATTTAAAGGGGGCTCCCATACAACAAAATTTTTTTTTTAGAGAATGTTACGGAAACGACTAGGATATATCCGATTTTCTTTAATTGTATTTGTATATAGTATAATTAACATTGATTCAAAATTATGAATATAGAATTATTAAATAATTCAGCATGCATAACTTTAAATAAACATAAATATTGTAATTTGATTATATCATTTTATATAATAAATTATGTCATATATTATCGTTATTTGATTATATCATTTCATATGATAATTGTTATATTGTAATTGTCAATTTAATTAAAGCAAAGTCGTATCAAAACATTTTGCACATTGTCTACATAGCGTAGATAGGTAGCGAAAATGTTTTTAAAATTCAACGAGTGATTCTGTTGACTGAATACAGGGCACGTTACCTTTGTTTCGGTTAACGTAAAGACTGGAATACGAAATAAGTCCCGCTTACAAATTCAGTGTTTTAATTCACTGTCTTTCAGATTTCAGCGATTCTGCTAGGAGATATTTCAGTTTTGTCTTATTGCCCCGTATTACGAACTAGCCGACTTATTCCCTGCCAACTTGAACCCTAACAAAAAAGTTCCCTCTCATATCTTTAAATGAGCTTTTATGAGTCGTTTGAAGACTCTCGACGCCGAGGCAATAGGTCACTACGGCGTTGGGTTTATTTTAACGCCCGATTATGATCTTACTTTGAAAGGGGAAGCTTCACTGTACTTCCTTTGATAGTCGCTTTAAAAGTTTGAAATGCTGCCCCGGACCTTGCGACAATACGTTTTTTCGATACGAACAAAAAATAGGCGCCGCCTCTCCAAACGTTGATGGATATTGCATTGTTCAATATGATACGTAGGTAGGAGTGCGTGTAATGGCAATATAGGTGCGTGGCGGGCGGGAGGTGTGCGCGGGTTGCGCATCTATCCGCGGGTCAATTACTGCATAAATCAATACGGATGTCACCCCATGCGGCGGCTCTTTGTTCCAGCCGACTGGAGATACGAGGCCCGTCTCAGTGGTTCCAGCTCTGTCCGGAAAACTCGCTGAGGTATCGCGGGGTCGGATGATTACTTATTAACGTAGGTGGAGGCTGGCTGGCGCGGGCGGGCCGCTTTGAGCTCGTCGCGCGATCGATGCAGTGTCGGCCAATGGCGCGCCGCCGCCCCCCGCCGCTCGACCCCTGCGCAACCCTCGCGTGCACCCTGCGCGTCCCGCACCCCTCCAAACACCGCCCTCATAAATCATTGAATCCGCCATAAAACACCCCAATGTTCGTAAAAATGTAACTCTAATTGGTGAACAAACTCCTCATATCTGCTAGTCCAACTATTTCCCAGGTCTGCGGCGGCGGGCCTCGGTTAGAAGATGTAAAACGTTCGGTCAAAGGGCGCCGACGGGTACCCGACGCTCGTTTGCCTCGGAGCGGGGTTCGTACGGAATAATTGAATTTTCATCATAGAACAAAATGAGAGCTGAAAACTGAAACGGGCGGCATTGTTGGCACAGCGAATTACTTCGGACGTCAATTATTTAGACGCGTTATCTGCCTGAAAATTGATATTACAGTAAAAGCATGTTGATTTTATAGGTACAATGAGGCCGTTGAACGTTGCTTAAAGGGTTTTATTATATTATTATGACATTAATTTTAAAATTTTTAGTATACAGTTATCAACAATGGAATGGTTATTCGTGTATTAACTTTAAAGGGCGGTAATAATAAACGAGATACTTGACACGATCGGTATGGTAATTTTGACAGAATGGGTCAAGTGATAATATATCGACGTAGAACAGATGTAATAAATTAGCGCTGCTCAGCTGTATCGAATGATTAAGCACGCCAACAAACGTACGCACCACGTAGTGGAAATAAATTTTAGTAGGATTTTGTATTACATTTTAATCCAGAGAAATTTATTATACAGTACACTATTTGAATAAGTAATAATATCTACTGTCACTTGGAACAAGTAGGTAGTATTTGGGGGGAAGTGAAATGGGAGAAACTAGGCCATTTAACAATTGGCTTATGTATTTTATCTCTTTGTAGTTATATAAAATCAAAATTTCTTATTTAAATACGTCATTTAGATATTGGAAAACTTATAAAAAATGCATTACACTTACATTATTATTTTTTTAAGTCACGGAATTAAAAATATTTACTAATAATTATGGTAATGTTTTACCATAATAATGATGATAATGAATTTACTTTACGCTATTATTTAACTAAAACCGTGTCTACACGGGTAATTTGTGGATAACCGGCTTTCTCTATTGTAGGTAATTTATATTATAATACCTGTAGTTTATAGCGAACCGGTTGTTGTAGTATCATTCAATTATTATTTATCTTTACGTTATAACTTACAATTTTAGGGTGATAAAAGTCATGGTTCGTACATCGGTTAAATAATATGGTTATACATAAAACATAATATGGTTATCTGGTATATATATAGTGTTGCAAAACTACTGTGTACTGTTTTTTTTTTTGTGATTTGAAAGTAGCAGACGAGCTTGTAGTACACCTGATGGTAAGTGGCCACTGCCTTTCATGGACATCTAGCTACAGATGCGTCGTTAACCCTGAGGACTAAGTTGGAACGCCTTGGATAAGTGTATCTTCCTTACCACAACCTTCAGAGCAGAACACAACATCATATAACACTGTAACTATTATTATACGTGTGTGTAGTTTTAAATCCATTAATGATTTCAGTTAGGCGTTATATCGTCCGTGATGTCCGTGGTCGGCAGTGATTACCTAAGGGTAGGTGCGCTGCCAGCTCGTTTGCTATTTCCACTAAATAAAAAATAAGTTCGAAGATAATGAGTTTGGCAAACGACGGTACCACGGAAGTTACGTAGATACATAAAGTAGACTGCTCTGAGAGTTTAATATTTTCTTTATGCCGAAGCACCTTCTTTTTCAAAGAAGTTCACTCGAGCGACGCTATTGTTTATTCTTCTTCAAAGTTCGTCCAAGTTATGGTCTCGTGTCTGCTTTTTGCTGTACTTGAAATATTTTAGCTTTAGTTTTACCCTACTATGTAACTATTGAGCACCGATAGTGTAGTTGTTTGAATTTCGCCTGAGTAAGACCAAAGTTCTGGTTGGAACTGAAACTGTGGTATCTCCAGTCTTATATATAAGGCGAGAATATAATTGATTAACAATTTAATGGTAAAGTAATGTACATACAGAAACTTACATAAAAAATACGGTCAAGACGCCCAAGATATTATAAGTAAGCATAAATGTCTGAATTGTATTTTTCGAATATTTAATTAACAAGTACTAAGTAGGTATAATAGGTAGGTTAGTTGTGCATAAAAAAGAGAACAAAACTTTATTTTATTTCAGCCAAAAAGAATTAGACAAATGTACTGAAAGAAAAACTACAATAAATTGGCTACACAAGTAAACGGAAACCATTCATAGCCATTTAATATAAATCTCTTTGAATAAACTCGAATAACCGGTCAGCTTGGATATTCTACGAAGCTGTAGGTATTATTCGGAATGTTTGCTCAGGATAGATAGAAAATAATCTTTCAGAGTGACATAAACACTCAAGCTATGTTCGGAGCAATTTATATTCGAACCCTAAAACCGGCGAGATAAAATCTGGTATCTGAACTTTTAGGCATGTTTTTTGCCACTGCGTAGACGCCCACGGAGACGGAAATTGATATTGGATTTGGCGGGAGGCTTTAGCGTAGATTGTTGTAAATGAATCATAGTGTTATTTCCAAGATTGAACCTATAGATCATTTTGTAGTGTAGCAGTCCTTAATGATAGTCGGTCATTCGTCGTTAAAGGATACTGGAAGTGTGTTCTTTTAGCAAAAGTTGATTAGTTAGTGATTGAAGTTGAGCCCTAATAGCTTGTCTATCAGCGCCTGGCTATGTTATGTTAATAGAAAATTAACTTTAAGGTTAACTTAAGTGGTAAATTGTAAATAGTTATATATCTTTTGACTTTTATACGAGTATGTCAAACAGTTTGACTTATTAACTACTAACTTCCTTTGATATTCTCTAAAAGATAGCTGAATATCTAAAAGATACTGAAGTAATACTCCTTAATATCTCTGTTTAGTTTTCCCCAGAATTCAATTTAATAATGTTAGTCAGAAGTTATTATTTATGTATTAATAGAGGTTTTATATTGTTTCACATATTAAAATTAGAGGATGTTGGTTAGGTTTCATATCTAAGTCAAATTAGGATGCCTAAACTAAAAAGTTGCTAAAGCCGACACCTGAGGCGGAAATCGGAGAAATTCTTGACTACGCTTAATGAGGACGATCGAAACGAATAAAGTGATAACTTGTCTAATAAAGTGATTTGTTCCTTCATGTCAATTTGATTCTTGTTCATGTGATAGAAATTCTGACATGAAGTTGTTTATTTATAATGCAAGATTTGTAGTTACATAATACGATAGATTATTGTAGTATCGTGCGTATTCAATAACATAACATCAATAAAAAATTTCCAAGTAACAACTTCTATTCATCTTACTGAATCAGAACATGATTACGGCAATTTCGTATTGATATAAATATATATTGTTATTCCGCTAGAAAATCCATATATATTTTTGTTGAGGTTTACAGATGATTTTATAATCGTCTTATCGGGGCGTCTAGAATTTTCTCTTTGGATCAATTGTTATATTACGTGTTGTCATTTATCAACGTGCAAAAATTCGTTACATTTTACTTAATGTCCTATCACGAAATAATTTTTTTGATCTTTTAATGTCGGAAGTAAAAAAAATCAATAGAACCATTGGGTAATATTGGGTCTACGATAATAATTTAAACAAATATTCTATAAAAATGAGAAAGTGTTTGTCTGTTTGTTACACAATCAGGCAAGAACCACTGGTCCGATTTACATAAAATTTTGGATGGATGTAGATAATAATTAAAAAAAAAAAAACAAAAAAAAAACGTAATTAAGTAACTTCTAAATCAATTCATTTAAAAAGTAATCCCATTCGCAGTTATCAAACGTGAAAATTATCCTACTTAGTGGTTAGTGGAGACATACCTATTACTGTACATGTACCTTGAAAAGACAACAACTTCTTTACGCTAGAAAGAGATGATTCGCCATTATATTTACTCTATACTTTTTCATTATCAACGTTTATGTTCTCATTTTTCCTTTACAAAATATTTTATGTGCTATTACCGATATGTTTTGATTAAAATTTGGATTAAAAAACTGTTTAATACCTTTGCAGCCACCTCGCGGCTACGGCGGGCCGCCGTACGGTGCAGGAGCGCCCGGCGGGCCGCAACAGCCTCCAGGGGCTTACGGTCCGCCGGGCGCGTACGCGCAGAGGTACCCACCGCCTCAAGGGCCTCCGGGCGCGCCCAACTCGAGGCCGCCCTTCTCGCCGCATCCGGTAAGACGTTACACTATATTACTAACCTAACCTAACCTAACCTCCACATTACCGGCGGAAACTTGGAGCGCTCTCGACCACTTTGTTCCAATATGGTTTCATCATGGGGAAGCATTCCGTAGTAATAAATATTTTGTTGTTTCAAGACGTGTTCTAATTGTAAAGTATAAAAAGGATAATCATCCAGAAACGGCATTGAGATAGATTGCTAATCCGCTAATCCTTTCTTAAGGTTTCATGTTTAAAATGGAAACCGCTCTAGTTGCGTGCAATCGTAGTACCGTAAATAGGTTTCATTTTAAAGAAAATAGTGTTGTAGTTTCATTATACAGTGAAACTATGCTTTTTAGGATTCCGTATCCAAAGGGTAATAACGGAACCCCGTTTACTCAGACTTTACTGTCCGTCTGTCTGTCACCATGCTGTATCTCATGAACCGTTATAGCTAGACAATTGAAATTTTCACAGATTATGTATTTCTGTTGTTGCTATAACAAAAAATACTAAAAAGAGATAAATAATTAAGAGCCGTTTTGTATTGATAATAGTACGGAACGCGAGTCCGATTCACACTTGGCCATTTTTTTAAATTTCGCATCAGTTTTATTGTTCATGTCATCTACCAAAGTCAACTGACGTTACCCGGTTATATCTAAACTGTCAGATGCAGAGACACTTGTGGACTATAATTTGGGACTTGTCAATGAAAATTGGTTCGGGGATCGTACGTTGGAAGCGAAGTTGGAAGTTACGAAATGCAGTGCTTATACTACCATAGATATATTAGACTTTGTCCGTGGACTCCACAATAAACAGATGCTCTTAATGTTTGTCATTTTATTATAATGTTATTTTTTTTATTCTAAACTAGCTTGTACCCGTTGCTCCGTCCGCTTAGGTCATGTTAATAATCTAGATCATAAACTAAATGTGTCAAATTTCAGCATAATCCGACCAGTAGTTTTGTGTGAAAGAGTAATCTATATAGTTCGCAAACTTTCACATTTATATAATTAGTACAATTATAAAAAAAAATAGAAAGGGGGTACTTACACTTTTGACGATAGGTATCCTTACCCTCTCTCTGTACTATAAACGCAAACGCTTCCTACACTCATAGACCCACAGTAGGATTTTCACCTGTGTCGTGGGTGCCATGGACACACAAACACGAATACACATATAGCCAGACTCAGAACAGAAATCTTAACTCATCATTCACATTTCTGTCTGGTCGGGGAACGAACCTGAGACCCACTGCGTGACAGACCAGTGATCGTTCCGCCACGCGGGTCGTCATACTGTAACACAGCCATGGAATATGAGAGGCCCAGATGATAAGAAGTCCCATGTAACTCGTTGTCCGACATGCACTTGTCTTTTTTCAAAGAGCCTCTTGCGTTGATCACAATGGGCTGAAGTGTTACATAAAATACGCCTATAGGGCGACCTATCGCACCAGGATATGAGGGCATTCTTTGTAGTCAGGCTCTTTGTTGCATTCCTTTTAAACAAAAACTTTTAGGTACTTCTTTCATTGGAACTTCTTAATCATATGCTTACTATGAAAGTTTTTCTTTGAAGATTGAAGTAGTGATTTAATGATTTAGTGGTATAAGGTTTTTATTCATAAATAACACTAACTCGCATAATCAATAAATAGTCTTGAATATTAGGTAACTTTATGTTACCTAATATTCAAGACTACTTCATTACAAAAACTGTGATGAGGGTAGTCGCTTAAATGTTTTACAATTTGTAAAACTATAGACTTAAACCTTCTTTTAAATTGTTTTTATCTCATATTAGAAAAATATCTAAGTAGTAAACGAAGTACATCTATAAGCAACTTCATATAGAACAGGCTTTTGTCTGACGTCAATCATAGATGTGTTGCTGCTCCCCAGGACTGTGGTCACCTCATATAAAACTGAACCGGCAACCACACCCTTCAACCGAGACAAAAAACTGCTTCACGCTAGAAATAATTGTGGAGGTGGTACTTACCCGGTCGAACTACACTGTTTCTAGTACCTAATAAAAGAACGATGATATAGAAGCACTAGTATTATATAGTATTACAAACTGAGCATGAGATTCGTTAGTGATAACTAAGTGAGCTTTGCATATCATGTGCACGTCACCAAATGGAAATAAGACAATAAATATAAGACAATCAGGTTCAAAAAAAATTTGGTTCGAATGTAGCTTTGTATGTATATCAATATAAATGTGACATAAACCTAATTAATGAAATAAATGTGTCAGCGCCACCCCACTCGATACACAGTTCCACGAACATTACAGTATTTGTACTTATTTAATATTTCATTATTGTAATTAGATTTAAAAATAGATAGATTGTTATGAAACAACCCCTAAAATGTTAAAAGGTATTGTATGTAACTGGCCCTAAAATCTATTTTTACGTTTGTCAAAGAGTTTCAAACATCTTTTCATAGTAGTTGTTTGGAGTTGTACCTTTCCTTAGTACTTTTCCTTCAGTAAGTAATGAAATTGGCATTATATAGGATTTAAAGGTATACATTTATTATATGCAAATGTACTTCGCTATTTTGAATGTTACCTGCTATCATATCATTCCCTAAATCTGTCACATAGATTCACTGTATGTTTTACGGGTAGGTAGTATGTGTAAGACCATTGATACTCAAACGAAACATAATTTTTACTCTTCTTTTTTAATAAGTGCTGGTCAAACCATGGACTTGCTGTTAAGTAACAAATAACATTATCGTGTCAACAATTAATAGGCGCATAATAACCATGAAGCAAACACTTTTTTCAAGCATAAAAATTGAGTTATATTTCCATGAGAAGATGCTGGAAACAAACTGGTAATATTTTAGCCAAAACCATGCCTCTCCATATGTTCTTGACTAAATTACAATCAAGTGTGCACTTCAAATATTTTTCACTTCTAAACACTGTGGACCAGAATAATTTAAGGCCAATAACTTAACATCACGATAAGAAAATAGCCACTCGAGAAGAGTGGGCGGTTAATTGTACTGTTGAGTATAGATGGTAGACAAAACTTTAATACATTTTTTCGAGTAGCTATTAATCTGTGTTACTGTAATCCTGTCACCGTTTTCATTTTTTTTCTTGACGCAGCTACCTTAGTTCTATAAGAGAGACATTGGGTAATTTTTAAGCATTAAAACCCCTCGGAAACTTTTCTTGTCGTTAGGTACATGACTCCGAGATCTTCAACAGAACGAGTGAGCTTCCACTCTTGATGCCCGCAATCTCAAAGCCCCCTTTTAGTGGTTTCTTACTACAGGCGGAATGCCGTACTTTTATTCTGATCCCAAAACCATAGGACAAACCATTTAGGCCTTTACACACATTACTTTACGCGTTAAGAAATAGTGTCTTCTTTTTCTTAACGTTACTTCGTATTATCTTTATTGTCTTTCCCAAATCACACATCCCAAACTCAATCTTATAGGAGTTGGAGGCAAACTAAACCGATTACTGTAGGCACTGTCTCCAAGCGTGTGGGAGTAACTTGAAAAGGCATATTTGTTGCGCCCATTTATAAATATCTTTAGATAGATATCCGACAGGCACACTCATTATTCATAACAGTCTATCTATTAATAGATTTTAACAGTTTAGTATGAAGTTCATAGTTTATTTTTACTTGACTATGAAAAAGGACAGTTATGATTATGACCGGTATTTATTTTTGCATAAGTTTGTTTGTTCCCTGATCAATTCTTAATTACTAATCATAATTTTTGGTGAAATTTTGCCATATAGCACATGCAAGGCCTTAATCATTACATATCATAAATTTATACGTATTTGGTCATTTGATGCTTCTTGCCTTCTCTAAAGACTAACCGGACTGTTAAAATAGCGCTTTAAAAATATAGTAGGAGGAAATATTTTCATAGTGACGGTTAGAGGAGAGTCGTAGTCTTATGTCACTTTATCCTATGGGTTTATTCTTGTATTTAAGATGGCGTACTATAAAATTATCTATCATAAAAGTATAGAATATACATACAATAAGTACAATGTACACGAATTCATTTCGCCTCCGTACTCCAAGCTCTCATAAAGAACGCTCCGATAAAACACGAAAATAGTAAGGGAGAATATTCGTCTCTCTAATAGACGTCGCTCTGTTGAAAGTATGCTCTATCGTCGTCGTATTACACGATTCATATTCAAGTCCAAAACTAGAGAGCCTCGAACGTTTCTTAGAATCGTTGAGCCGGCGGCGCGGCGGCGCGTCGGAGCCTCATCCACTCACGTGAACATAAACGTTCTATCATACTTAGTAAAGCTTCGCGCAAACTGCGCTCTAAACTCCATAGGCGTAAGCCCCAACTTGCCCCGGAGGCTCCCGTACGCTCGAATGACGTAAGCCGCTCTGCGCGCTCGCTGACGTAAGCTCGTTGTGCAACGGAGCCCGAGGTATGTATTGAAGCAGGGCTCTTGGAGCGAACTCGTGTAGAAATCGCTGTTAAGAAACGATCCGACAAGACACAAGGTCGTTTTGAAACCAATGCTCTTGGGCAAATGTTTAAACTCACTACATACGGGCGCCCTAATACCTTAGAATTACACGCGAGTGAAGTATTCTACTATATGTCTGTGCACCGCCGTCGTACGATTGTTACCGTGTAATTTCGACGTCCGAACGTTTGTCATTATCGTAACTACTGATTTACCGAAGGCTGCAATGTGTAGTCTTACATTATCAGAAGCAATGATCGTGCATTGCACAAGTACAACTCATCATTATAATATAGTCAATATTTCAGATTGGTATGAAGTAATAGTAGTAAAATATTGAAGGGTCCCTCTCGCAAATAGTCATATAGAAAAATGAAAATAATCTTGTTCTTGCGTATATTTAATTTTCTTTACATTCACAAAGATCGTAAAAGAAAGCGGAGATGTGTTGAAGAGGGTTTAAATTCTATAATACGTAAATGTCCAGGGCTTGTTAGTGCTACTGATAGTTTATGTACTGAAATAAATAATATGAATAGTGCCAATAAATATAAAGAAGCCCAGTCAAAAATTAATTAAATATATACCCCCACTAGAGCCTCTGGCGGATATTTAGAATCTTCAGAGGAAACACGCTTATTCTATCACATAATAAAGCATAAAAAATGTATTTTTGAAACTTTCAACAGGCGACACCGACCTTCCTCGGGTCGTATCGTGCTATCACTCTTTTCACGCTTAACCTCACTTGCCTGTCTGTCAATGACAGTGCGATTTACGAGTATGTTTGTATGTGAATATTAATACGATTAGAAATATATGGTGCTTAATGGTACTATGGATACTAACCACATATGGGTCTTTAGTAGCCTGAAATAAATGTTTTTTTTGGGTCTTTAGTAGCCTAAAATAAATGTTTTTTTTTATGGTATAAACATATATGAAGTTTTTACTGTCGAGATCGTTTTATTCAACGTTTAACTTATATTTCGAAATAATATCATAAACGCAAGCAGAACCGCGGAGAAAACCTAGTTGATAAACTTTATAGCTTGTTGTGCTTCAGCTTTAGCGCACTACCGCCAAGGCAGGTGTGTACACCGCCCAAAGCAAGATTAAAATCTCGTATAATTAATATCAAAGAAAATTGCCTTTTCCTTCCCTAATTATTTCTCTAATTTGTCGTTTAGTGGCAATTATCATGATATTTACGAGCTTATGTCATACGTATTAAGCATAACTAGGTATAGGTATTTCTTTATAATATCAGGAGTGTTTATATTTATAGGTTAATATTTCAGTTTTATGACAGATGCGTGATATTTTTGTGTATATTGCTATTAACTATATGTTTGTTAATAATATTCAATGGGAATTACTTACTAGGATGTACGTGCATATAAAAAAATCTGATAAAATTAAAAGAAATATTCTTAACGAAATATATTTACAAAATATGTTAATCTCTATGAAAGCGCACAGTTTCTGAATACATATTTTTTGCGCACTCGATAAAAAAATGCATATGTTCGCGCAAATATGTCTAAACCAGCCGAATCACTTGTTCTTTACGGGCAATATTATTGATGTGGGTTTTTCGTGACGTTAAAATGATAAGTTTACTATCTTGTATAGATTCAATATCTTGTCTTATATACATACATCATTTTATTCGAATATTTTTGTTATGATTTAGTGCATATTGATAACTTTTTATTCGCTCTACCAGAAAATTGTGACATTAATTATCTCAAGACCTCTTGAGTTTACGAATATATTTTATCTCAAGACCTCTTGAGTTTAAAAATATATTTTCGTATTAATAAGGTGAAACAGCTCTATATAATTTCCGCAATATTTGTTTTAAAAACTATGAGTAAATTATGTAGACCCCAACGGGTTGTTGACCTTTATCCTTGTCGTTTCTTTATTAAATGATATCTATTTTTAAACAACTGTAGCGTTTATGTTTGTAAGTTCTAAGTTTTTAAGTTTCGACAATTTTCTGTAACTTTTCCGACGGACTGCCCTAGTAAGTGTACTCTATGTATTATACTTCAGTAGTCTATATATCGTATACCAATATAATAAACAAATTTATTCAGGCAAATTCCATAAAATATAATTAAGTAACATGCTTTCTACACTCATAGCCCCACAGTAGGATTTTTTCGTGTCGTGGGTGCCATGGACACATAAAGACGAAACACAAACACCCAGACCCAGAACAGAAATCTAAACTCATCATTCATATTTCTGTCTGTCCGAGAATCGAACTCGGGACCCAATGCGCGTCAGACCGGTATGGTGACCGCTAAACCACGCGGGTCGTCAAAAGTAAATTAGAATATCAATAAAAGAATAATTTATCCTTCGAATTTTTACGTGTAATATTTGCGATTGGACTACTACGTTAATTTTTAACACTAAAGTTGCATCGTGTCGAATTAATAATTGACCAATCAACGATTAGACCGAGGATTTTATTGAGACGAGACCCCTAATAAACGACACCCACAACCGAATAAAACTTTATTGTACTTGGAAAATTACGTTTGGATCGGTCACCGGTCGGCCTGTACTCATCGATGCAGAAATTTAACGAACGGTGCACCGAATGAGGCGGACATGTGCCGAAATTATTGGCGAACATTTAAAATGCCGAATTCTGATTATGTGGATAGTTAATTTTGTTATTTGATATGTTGTGTACCGAACTTTGAAATCCGACAGTATTTGAGTTCAAATAACTAACACCCTTAAACCTATTAGAGCATTGTTCTGTTAAAATGTATTTCTTTACCGTGAAACTGATTAAATACTGCTACTCCTCAAAGCCTTTACCATTCGCGAAAGCCACACGATAGAAACGCTGTAGCCGCGTGACTGTATCGGCTAACTTGGAGACACCCTTATTATCTTTATGAATGACCAACAGTGTGATGCTGTTATGTTCTAGAGGTCTGCTATGTGTACAACAAATCCGAAGTATCGTCCGAAATTTCGGACATTATGAACTTCGAATTATGTTCTACGAAGCAAACATCCGCAGTTTGCAACTCTGTTAAGAGTTAAAAATATATATTAGTAACTTAACAGCTGTCGTGTGGTTTCCGTCTTGAATAGCATAACTCCTTCTTTTCCCCTTAATGTCGTAAGAGCCTACTAACGGACATAATCCGTAAGATCGGCATCAGTGCCTGTCGATGTATTCATTCATTGTCATCACGTCATTCAAAATTAACGCAATAGGTTTATTATTAAAATAATCTTTAAACCAATTCCTGGGAGCATGACAACTTATTTTTTATATCTTCCTTTAAATTTGGTCTTCTATTTGTTATTCTTAATTTTTCGATCTTTGTGCTATAGAAGAAGAATTTAACAAGTCTTAATTTATCTTTGCCACTTGGAATCTGATAATGAAAGTGTAATTATCATAAAGATTGCACTTTCATTATTATTAAATGATCGCCATATCGTCATATGGTGACGTCAAAATTAAGCGAAACCGCACAGCTATGTGAGGTGATGACCAAAGTAAAAATATTTTTGCAAAAAATATTGACTGTTTCATTCTTGAGTACCTCGAGACCTCCATGACAGGAGAGGGATTATTGTTGTTGTATTAAGAAAATGTCTAAATTGTAATAAATAAATAATATTAGACTACAATAATTTAGTAGATAAATAAAGTTATGATCAACTCCATTTCCATAAATGGCGGACGAAATTTACACTATAAAGTAAAGAATCGTGTGAATTCGTGAATAATTATTTAATTTACTTTGCAAATAATAAACATGTTTATAACCGGTATTTGTTTATTTGTGCGCTCCGATCTGACCGGAAATGAATTACGATACCCTTCATATACATGTGTCCGTTGGGGTGAGGCGACATTGGTATTTTTTTCTGGCCCTTTTGTAACTAGTTTGACAACTTTTGGTACTTGTAAATACACCTGCTAATCGGATATAAATAATATAAACGACTAATAGGGCCTTAAAGACTTGTTTGATTAATTGTTTAGGGCTCTACTTGTAATATCAAATCTCTGCAGAATTTACTACATTTACAGTATGTACATGTTTCTAGTACCTATTATTTTAACCTTTCTGTAGAGGCTATCATTCAGCCCTACTGGAGCTCCGGAATGTATTTACGAGTTACGGATGATACTAGATTTTACTGAAACCAGCAGATAGTGTGTGTGGATTGACTGGTAACCTTTCTGAACCTTTGACCTGCACAAATCTGCACAAACAGATAAAATTGATGTGTCTACTTTGGTTGAAAGTAACTGCTATTTCAGGCTTATCATGGGTTTGCTATTATTAAGCTTATTATATACTGGCTGAGCCACGCAGTTTCACCCGCGTTTCTTAGACAACAATCTATTAAAAAATATTTTCATTTATTTATATGCATAACGATTAATATCATGTTTAGTAAAACACCTATGCAAATAATGTACTTATTATTTTAGGACTAATTTGAATACCATAAAAAGGTTATAGCGAGTCAACCTTAAAAGCTAGACATATGCTGTCGTGGACTTATTTTTAGAACTTTTAAAGGGAAACAATTTTATAATACATGATTTTTGCGTAACTTTCACCGTTTTCGTAGCATACGCAAGGAAAGCTCTCAAAAATAACATTTTTTCATGTTTTTGCAACATTTTTTGTTGCTGCTCCACTTTTATTAGTCATAGCGTGATGTGTAGCCTGCCTCGATAAAATTACTATCCAACACAAAAAGATTTTTTCAATTCGAACAAGTAGTTTCTGAGATTAGCGCGTTCTACCAAACAAACTCGACTGCTTTATAATATTATAGTATAGAAGTATAGAGGGATAAGATTGGCAACGGATGGCCCAAGACCGGTCGAAATGGATATCTCTGGAGGAGGCCTTCACCTAAGAGGGGTTCTTGCATAAATTGACGCAGAAAAAAAATATAACAAATAATAATACTAATAATAACTAACCACAAATAAATAAAACTAATAGTAATATTTTAATGAAAATAAATAAACATAATACTTATGATAATATTTAATTGTAATTTTAATGTTAATTATAATTTTAAAATATTTATTATTGTTAATTTAATTTTGAGTTAATTAATTTTTAATTTATTAATGACAAATGTAATTATATTTTATAAGTAATGTAATTTATCTATGAATGATGCAAGAATTAAAAGGCATTTTTATTTTTTATTTTGTTTTATATAGAAGTATAGATTTAGGTTGGTAGTTTGCACGATACTAAATGTACCGAGCCGATTTTACTGGCAGTTTTACGCGAAGCATTAAAGATTTACGTTGAGAGTGAGAAGTGATACACATGGACAAAATCACGAGCAGAAGCCGGTCTGTTAATGTATGTATGTTATCAATATTTACTCATCAAATAATTCATAGACGATTGTTTGCTAATAGAATCTGTAATAATTTTAATAACTGTTCGCAGAGTATGTAGTTGTAGACTTCTATTTTCCTTCCAACTTCATCGCCGTTTTAGGGACCGATATAGAAATAAATATAAATATAAATCTGCGGGTCAGAACTCGGTTGGTTTGAGTTAGGGATTAGTTGGAGCTCTGTCTTTTATTACATGCTTGATTTATTTGGCTGATTAATTTTATTAGGCTCTTCAGTTTACGTTAGCGTTATAAAGAGCGAAATAATCTTATTTTTTCGAAATAAAAACTCTAAACTGTAGAAACAAACAAGAAATATAAAAACCCCTTTTAAAAATTACATTAACTTAGAGTAGAATAATAATAAAGGTTAAAAGTAATAATTAATCAGAAGGGGTATGTGGTGTTAGACAATAATAAATTTGGGAATAAATATGTGATGTTAATTTATAACAAATTTGGGGCTGTTTCAAGAGCAACTTTACTTTGAACTATCGAATGTGTGCCATTATCTATATAAATAGCCGTCATTACGTTAATTTTGCTGCGTGTACCCCTTACGATTACCGTGCGTACCCGAAGGGGTACGCGTACCCCGCTTTGAGGATCCCTGGTCTAGAAGTACAATATGTTTTTCATAAATTCTTCATTTTTATAATTGTAATAATTATTTATTTAAAAAGTGGCATATAACATAATTGTTACATAGAGTTGTCACGTATCACACAAAATGATAAGCATATTATCGCCAGATAGTCTCGCCTGAAATCTTATCTGGAAGTCCCAGCTGTTAATGCAATTTTATGCTTACAAGTTGCTTTCTTCAATAGTCAACAACACAGCAAAGTTAAAAGCTTGTAAACATTCAACAAACATAAGAAACGTGTAAGCGAAGGACATTGTTGGCGTAAAGAACGGATGTACCTTGGTACCGTGTGTTTCTAGTGAAAGTGGAAAAACGCAATAGAGGTGTATCTAGCGACAGTAGGTATTGTATATAAGATGGGTCGGATCTTGAGTGCGGTACCGCGGGCTCGGGGATACGGCCCGCATCCGGGTGCAATGAATGCGACGACGCTTTCAAGGGCGCGCCTCAGGTGATGACGTACGCGCACCCCACCGCCCCCCTCCGCGGCTCCCGTGGGTGTTCCGGCACCCACCTAATAATGCACGTCTGCGCCCCGTCTGCCGCGTCCGAACCCGTTGCAACCTTGAGTGCTCTCCGGGACACACGCCCCTTCGCACCTGAGCCCTAACCGCAATGGAACAAAAAAACAACAACGTCCACTTCACACCCTTCACGCGCCCACGACCGTGACGTCGCAACTCAAAGCACAAATTCAGACGATACAACTCCGCCACGCATATTCAGACGCGGCGAGGAATGCTTTTTGACTCTCGAGACGTGTCTAGAACGTTCGCGGGCTCACGTTCATCGAGACTCATTGAAAGTCATAGACACCCTCAGATCGATTTCGTCGTTTTACTATCACGCTTGTCGACATCACAATTAGTAAAACACCAAGTTGATAGCTCTCTAATTATCATAATAATAGTGGCGTTGTACAGGCGGGGTGGCGGCCCCGTCAGCTGAGCGAAAACGAAAGTAAACAGAACTCGGTCAAAGGGTTTGTACTCACCTACCCGCAATATTTATGTGGGTACGGGGGAGGTTTTACCCACACCCGAACCAGTCACCCGCCTTTGATGGATTGGTTGGCGACCGGCGCGGATGGTTCGACTGAAACACGGCCAAACTCTACTTACCAGGCGATAGTCTCGATTTCCTGCTAGCTCAAAGCGACAAACTTGCCACCAAATTATTATTCAGCGAAAGTTCTTGGAATTCTTTGTGTTTTGTTTTGGAACGCAACCGGCCTCGCCACCACCCCAGGCGCCCACCCGACCCCACCTTCCAAAGTTATTCTAGTGACACGGATTGTTAAATAACAATTGTCGTAAGGTTCAATGCTCATCTTCAGACGACAGGAAGTTTTACTTCCAAGCTTTAACTGCAGCCGTTAAAGGGGAGTGTCGATTACAATTTGTTTATGTTACGGTTGTTATGATGTGATAACATTTCAAGTCATCCAACAGCCCGTTCCCTAAACAACTCCTTTCTGCATTGACAACTCCACAGTGCTTACCTCCTTATGAGAATGACCGTAACGAATCCATAGCTCAGGAAGATGTTGTCCCTTACCTCTAGTCTCATCTTTAGTCGTCTCTTAAGACATTAACAGAAATAACAGTTGAACTATTTTGGACATTCGAAATAATTTCAGGTTTTGCTTATATAAATATAGCTTTAATATGTTGTGTGCTGTAACTATTCGTTATGTCACAAGACTAACAATTCTATTCATGAATCCTTGTTGCTAGCGGCAATGATAATAGGTCGTTGCGCATCGGCGTACTGAATAGGTTTCGGCTTTGCCGGCAAATGAGGCGCTGCGTATCCAATTACGCAAAGAGAGGCCTCCGGCGTCCCTTAGTCCGAGCCTGTTATACCCGATCCGCTCTAAGCTGATTAAAACATTACTCTGAATCGAATTTCAAGCCGATTGGGCCTGTACGGGTCAAGATCAATCAAGTTTTGTGACGCCAATAGTTCAGTGTAAAAATCCCTCACCACCGATATTTGAACTTAAACAGCTGCTTTCGAGTGATAAAATCGTAATAGGTATTGTGGCAGATAATAATATAACAATGACTCATAATAATTGTTCAGATATCAGTCGCCGTGACGTAAACGACGAGGTCGCGAACTTGTGACGTATTCAATTATCGCAAGTAAATAAGGGAAAATATGAAAAGCGAATGACTCCACTTGACCCGGAGCAGTAAATATCAGGCCAACCTTATCAATAGCCTTGAAACGTGACGCGGAAACTAGCTGCGGAGTGAAAGCATTGTACGATTGATGCAATGAGTGTCTGCCACAAACTGTGTCGAGGACACTCTGGCACAGTAATGAATTTGTAATGAATGAATTAAGTAGTCGAATGTCGACTTTATTTCTATGTTCCACTGAGCACCTAAAAACAAGGCGCGCTAAATGTTAATCGATCAGTGGGTTACATTAAATAACTGTTTCATTTCGCAAACATTGAAATGCGATTGTAGTGGCAATGACCATGCATTTACAAATGTGCTGAATAGTTTCGGGTTCGATTCCCGCCGGGAATTTTGAAATTTATGGCAATCCTTGTTAGTTTTAGTGTTGTCATTTTCATGCAGTAACTTCGATATCATGTTTTGTCTCCATCATGTCATAATCATTAATCAAAATACGTATTCGAAAGTAATACACGTATATTCACGTATATTCCTATAGTATCGTACGGCAATGTGCGCGAAAAATAAATTCCAAATAAATTTATACATTTTGTTTGTAGCCATTTGTTTGGTACGAAGCGAGTGCAGCGTAGTTCCACTAAACTAAAATCCAATTCAGTAAACAAATTCCTCGTTACATAAAGCCGGCGTTAGTTCACTCTCCAAAGTTTGAAACGGCGTGTAGTAAATGGTCCCGTCATACCATCGGAGCGGAGTTGATTGCGGCGTGCAGTTTCAGCTATTTATATATCGGTTGGCTAGGCGTAGATGCGTTCCGGTGCACTTATTCGCAAGTAAACGGGTGTGCATAATGGATGCACGGTCAAGGCCGCCCATGGCCGCCGCCCTCTTTGCACGTGCCCGATTGTTTTATCCCGCGACTATTGTGCTAGTGTGCGTTTGTGTGCGTGAGCGTGTGCGTGTGCGTACGTCTGTACAACACAATAACAGTAAAATTGGTGCGTGTGTTGACGCTTGCTTGCACGAACTGCAGGAACAATGCGATTGTACCGTTACAAAGATGTTTTGTTTATGTTTAGTAGGTTTGAGAAGCGAGCGCGTCGTTGAGCTTTCTTTTAGGGTATAATTGATGCGTGTTTGCATAGAGCCACAGGTGGGTCGAGTTTGCGCTTGAAAGCAAACTGGTATCTTCAAATATCGTTGTTTAAACTGGCAGAATTCGACGTGGCTGTCACTAATACTAAACAAAACGTTGCTACAAGATATATAAGAGCTATATGAGGCGACCATCTCAGTCCACGAGAGCAGCAACGCATCTGTAATCGACTTCAGGTAGAACCGCTGTTCTATATGAAGTAACTTTTAGATGTCCATGGGCGGTAGTTACCACTTACCATCAGGTGGACTGCATGCTCGTTTGCTACTTTAATCTTATAAAAAAACAGCAACAGCAAAAGAATTGTGTAAACAATAAAATCCAGGCCTCTTGCTTTATCCACAACGAAGTTATAGGGGGTTGAAAATGGCCTGCAATGCTTCGAGAAAAGGATGGTACGGCCGTGCCGCTTTTTTGCTCGACTTGGCGGGGGCACTGCCGTGCCCCCAGATAGGTTGTTATTGCATGATTTTATTTTTGATAAAAATAAATGAGCGTCTAGTCCATCGGAGGGTAAGTGGTCAATGCCGACCATGGACATACAACCACAACCTTTCCAAAAACTTACTAGGTGGTACCTCCCAGGTTGAACCGTACTCGTTCTACCACTTTGCAGAAGTAGCTTGTAATTTGTCAAGTAATAAAGCTGTAAACAATTGCCATTTATAGGGTTTCCAACAATTTGAAACTTTTGTGGTCACGGATAAATTTTACTACACTCGCCCGCTATGAAATACCGCCGGGACGTATAAAACTGATAAACAATGCCAGTGGATGTCTAGAGTTTTATCGGGGTAGAATTTCACGTCATATTTGTTAAGTGGAGTACAATCCCGTCTTTTTAGTTATGTTCCGTTGTATTTATCCATGTTACGATATTATTATTATTATTATTAAAATAATGAAATTTCGACGTGTCTTTACATTGCATGTACATGATGTATTTTAATAAAATTATATAGTATCGAGATTGAGAAAAGAGACGAATTTATACAGGTTTATGTGTCTGTCTGTGTGTTTGAAATCGCATCAAACTACTGAATTTAATTTACAGGGATTTAAAATATATTTATTGGTCATATTTTGAGGCAGCATTTAATATAATCTTTTTAAATGCGAATGACACTGCACCGCGCACCTTGTACAATAAAATCGAGTTAAAAAAAGTAGGAGTTAATATATTGAGGATCGGCAATGACTGCAATGGAGATGTAATGCATCATAATAATTAAGACAAGGTGTCTATATTTTTGACAGACTGACCAGTGCGATGATTGATAAGAGGGGCACGACCCTGACGTTCGTTATGTTGGTGAAGTGACGCAAAGGACGGCAGTAACCATATTGACCCGTTAATCGTTATCCATAGTTATTAGTATTCTTAGTTATATTTTAGTTATTAGTTATATATATATAAAATATATAGGCAATTCCGACTCACTGACTTATATATCAACGCATAGCCGAAACTACTGTAGGTGAGCGATAAGAACGGATTTTTAGAAATCCAACCCCTAAGGGATTTAAATAGAAATTTAAAGCTTGTTAGTATTAATTAATATTATAAATATGAAAAGTTTGTTTGGTTGAACGCGCTAATCTCAGGAACTACTGGTTGGAATTTAAAAAATATTTTTGTGTTGAATAGTGCATTTATCGAGGAAGGCTATACACTATTTCAGTTTACGTTATGATTGTTTTTTCTTATGTAGTAGAGCTGATGAGTATGTTTGGTTGAATGCGCTAATCTCAGAAAGTACTGGTTCGAACTGAAAAAAATATTTTTATGTTAAACAGTCCGTTTATTGAGGAAGGGTATAGACTATATAACATCACGCTATGTTTAATTCTTTGTTTGTTTGTTTTTTTCTTATGTGGTAGACGGTGAAACCGCGTGGCACAGCTAGTTCAACCATAGCCTTTCATGTAAATTATATTTAGCCCATTTTGCGTATAGACCACCGGCAACATAAATCTCCCGATGCTATATCCGTCTTCGGATAATTCTGTGTGACGTTTGTTTACGTCTAATACGACGAACAGGTGTTCCGTAATAACGTACGTGTGAAATGAAAATAAAAAAAGAGATAATTATCGTGGGCGGGGTCAAGATTACCAGTCACGGCCAAGGACGCGCGTTTGTCGGCTCTGATTAATTGACTGCTCCCGTTCAGATTGTCGTAAAATTGGGGTACACGGATGAAGTTGTTATGTCTCGGATCCGGCGATGTGCTGTCTTTTTACCCGACTGCGTCAGAGGGAGGGTAGTGTTTTTTGAGCGTATGTATGTTTGTGTGTTTGTATGTATGACCATTTCTTTGGCAAGCGCTAGAGCCCAAACATGACATCATTAGAATCGTCCCAGTTTGCAGAGTATCATAGGCTATATAATTAAAAAAAATGGGAAATAGAAGAAAAAGAGGGACTAATTGTTTTAGTATTACGGGTATCAAATAAAAGCTAGTAAATACAACAATCTAAAAATATATATATTATGATACTTTTACTCGATTATTTTGACAAAAAACTCATTTAGGGTTAAAATAAATATGTATCATTATTGAACAAGACTTTCGTTTTAAGCAGTCGGGTTTTTTGCTTTAATGTTTTTAACAATGTTAGTAATTGACATTACATTTTTCCAGCGATAACTGAATACTACTACTATTCGAAACCGAATGTCCAGCGCTCGAATTCCTGTCGGACTAAGAGACGTAAAATTACATTACATTTTCTTATTTTACACTCATATTGGAAATTAAGTGTCACTTGATCTTACCGTAAAAGAAAATCGTAAGGAAATAGACACGC
>DWNE01000846.1:0-25093 GCA_018249875.1 Cecropterus toxeus | reverse complement strand
TATTCGTCTTTGCGTGTCCATGGCACCCACGACACAGGAGAAAATCCTAGTGTGGGGCTATGAGTGTAGAAAGCGTCGTCTTTAAATTAGAAATAGGTGTGGCAGTGGTGGTTCTGGAGTCGGTTCACCACCTTCAACAATAACAACATACTCGTACAATTGTTGCTCACGTTCATCGCTGACGTTTGCAACGACAAACAAACAATCATCAAACGATTCTTGAAGCGAATGTTCTGTGGCGTAAATTTGTCAAGGTTATTTTTCCTATAAGCTTTTGAAGCCATACCGAGCTTTGAATGTCAAATTGTTTCTTCGTCAATCCCTTCCCATCGCAGTGCACTAGAGTGCACCAAAACTTCATATTAGAGTATCTTGTCTTTTAGGTTAAGATTGTTGTATATCTATATATACTACAGCTTTATGAAAAGTATGTTAGCTTTAAGAATCTAAATGGAGCAGAATTCTACATACATATTTGTTTGATTAAAATAATGCATGGCATCAAAAATACAATACATTTCCTATTAGCTTCAAATGTAACGACATTGTTTTAAAGACGTGCAAGAAGATAAGTTGATAAATATGTGACTTACGATGTTTGTGACGAATTCGTTGCTCGTTGTAATATATGCATTGTTATAATGTTGAGGAATAGCAAATAAAACTTATCAAAGAGCAAATTGTGCACTTTCCTAAGTCTAACAATAGTTAGTAGACTTTCTGAATCACTGTTTATAAATACTCCTAACTTAATTTTAATACATAATATTATATTCTACAGAGTATTATCGTTTTTATTGACATATTGCCGTAGATGGATATTTCGATTGGTTTAGTTTAGTTACTTTCGAGGGATTTATTACAAAAGACCTGTCGACTTCTATTAAACAAGTTTACGTAGTTAAATAGTAGGAACTTTGTCATTAAACTTTTATAAATCCTAATTTCTCTATGTAACGCTACATAAGTTGAACGAACGAACGCTGCGGTAGTATTGTAATGTAGATGTGCGTGGCTTGTCCTCTGGATCATAAGCAAGAGTGATCACACGACAGCTGTCAATTGGGCGTATCAAGTTACGAGAGAGAAAAAAAAAACAGAAAAAATCTGATTTTGTCGGGAAATGCGAGCTTCGTGGCGACATTTTTTCGTATGTTTTTGTTTTTAAACTTTTAGTCCTTCGAGCCGGATCGAGCGCACATCTCAAATAATATCATATTACGAATTTGGTCTCCGAACAACTCGAGTGTAATGTAATGTCACATAGGATGTTGCCTATGCACTGATTTGTAGTTGCTATAACATAAAGACATTAATTCAAAACTGTAGCAAACTATCAGACTTGATGATACAAAATATTTTTCATCTTTGAGTAATATTAATGACTTTGACGAATATGTGTAATAAGTAGAATTATTTATAACAGTAGAAGTAGTAATTGTATTATTACATGCCTATGTACTTTACGATCAAGGTAAAGTACTTTACGATCATCTTTGCATACTTTGTACTTTAGAAGCTCGCACTCAAGTTATTTTTGCAGTAAATAACAGGACTCAGAAACATATATACCTAGAATAATTTTATGAAGGTTGGATTATGGATTCCATCATCGGACACGATACATAAAATATACCTCCGTTAACAATATCCCGCGGAGCTAACACTAATTACTTTTATGGTGTGATAAAGATTAGTATAATTTATTATTCATCTTCCACTGCACTCATTATAATACTAATTCCTTATGGCTTTTAGAGCTGAATAATTTACGTCGGTTGATACTTTCATAAATTTTACGAAACTTTGTCGTCACGTATTAGTGTACACTAATGTGGTTGTCTTAGAAGATTAAGTTAATGAATACGTACGTGCTTTTACTAACAATGGAAGATCTATATTGTGTCATATAATCATAAGATTCCGATATAAATGTTTTGATAAATGTAGTGAGTGTAGCAATTTTTCTTAACAAAAAGGAGAAACTGACTTCTATGCCACAAAAAAGAAAAACGATCAAAGAAAGGAAAACGAACGAAGCGAATCGAACGAATATACGTTAATTTAGTACATACACAGTACATAGCTCTGAAGTAGGCGCTAAACATACTTGGCGATACGATGAGGAAACTATGTCCAACGAGTACATAAGTGCCGATTTCAGAAGTATGTTCTAAATCAACATAATATACAATAATTTAAATTATTTGGACTTCATATAGAACCCCTGTTCTGTATGTAGTAGTTAGTAGTCCATGGTACACTTACCATCAGGTGAACTGCGTGCGTTGGCTACTTCAATCTGATAAAACAAAAAATAAATACGATTGATGTCCACGTAGTTAAGAGCTATTCTTGCTATGATATGTTATTGCTACGCCATATCAGGATAGATATTGATTCTTAATAACAGGAGTGTTAAGAACACCTGTGTATTTGTTTGACGGGAATGGTAAGAGAGAAATACTTATCCCACAGGAGTCCTTAGTTCTCAAAGGCAATTCAACTGTAACTTCAGATAAGACTAATCTTATCTGGACTAAATTACAGATTTCCGTGGGCGGAAGCGGTAAGCTGCATGCTCGTTAGCTACTTCCATATTATATAAAATATAAATGGCAATGCGTGTCGATATCTCAAAATTATTTAAATAAACGATAACGGGCAGTTCGGCGGTCGGGGGCTCGTCGTTAAAGTTCCCCGGGCCCCTAACGACGCGGAAGACGCCCACGTCACCATTAAAAGTTCAATCCGAGTCTGTTAGAGGCGACCATGCAAAAACATTTCTACGGATGTCTCTTTTGTCACAATAAATTTGTTGACGAATCACGAGCCGTGTTTTGTTGAGCCGTGTTGTGTCACGAGAAGTTGACGTCACGAGCCGTCTCCTTCGAAGAAGCTCCTGGTGTTGTCCGTGTTAAGATTGTGATTTTAAAATTTCAGTATAAAATTGCCTCCACGATTATATTTTAATGGTATAATTCGTAATGCAACATAATATAATGTTAAACAATATAGTAAATTTGTGTCACTTTTGCAATGAAATATTTTATATAAATAATTAAATATATATTTATATAAATGTTCCTTTATAAACGTATCGAATTTATACAATTACAGGTAATAATTATGTTTATAATAATGTTGATACTGTTTCATGCAAAAATATCTCCGGATTTAGATAGTATTATATTATGTTATACTAATCATGGCCACCCTACACGCCTGCCGTTCCGAAAGGTGTTTTGACCACATTTTACTTTATGTGGACATTTACGGTCTTCTAGAAGACATTTGTGCGTTCTTTTTGGCTATTTAATATAACGCTGATAGGTTTATGTTACCTTGTGTCCTAATTAAGGCTCTTTGTATGATAATGTGCGCGCATAACACGGCTTATGAAGATCGAAACCTATGTATGAAGTTAAGCAAGGTTGGGTCCGGTTGGGAGTTGTATGGGTGACCGGAAGTGGAAAAATCTTATACGTTCTTCAGAGGATATGTAAGCCGTCACTTTTGGTTATCATTAATTGGACAGCAGTTGATAGACCTTGACCGGGGCTCATGACCATGTAATCACATTCATCGATGTCTAGACTAATTTTAATGCCTCCTCATACTGATATGTGTTATATCTATAAAAGCTTGAAAGTATTAATAATAATAATAATACTCTTTATTGTACCTAAAAAGTATATACAACAAAAACAGATACATTTAGACAACAATACAAAAGGCGGCCTTATCGCTAAACAGCGATTTCTTCCAGGCAACCTTACGATAAGAATTTAACGAAAACTATAAATATGAAAATAAGTGAGGTGCAATAAGTATATTTCAAGAATACTTAGGTAACAAGAATGATATTAATGAATAAAATAATTAACGATAGCAATGAATTAATAGCAGAAGGAGAAAGAAAGGCTTAAGATGAATTCGGAAAAGGATGAAATGAGCAGAAGCTAAGGGTATATATACAACAAGGATTCAAAATGGGATAAAGACAGAATTAAAGCTGCAGGTAATAGGATTTAACAAGATTTTTAAAAGAGTATAAGGACTGTGCACTTCGTATAGAGACAGGAAGGGAGTTCCAAAGACGGATAGCTACAATAGTAAAGGATTTCTTGTAAAAGGAAGTAGAATGGGAAGGAGTGTAAAGAGCAAGGTTTTCAGAGGAGCGAAGAGATCGGTCATGGGATAGGTGAAGAAATTGGAAACGTTGCTTAAGGTATGGAGGGGAAATCGGATTAAATAGTATACAGTAAAGAAGAGAAAGAATGTGAACATTTCGGCGAAGGCGAATTGGGAGCCACTTGAGCTTAGCGCGATATTCTGAAACGTGATCATATTTTCGTAAGCCAAATATGAATCGTATACATAAGTTCTGAAGACGCTCAAGCTTATTTAATTGCTCCTCAGTAATGTCAGGATAGCACACATCAGCATAGTCAAGTATTGGTAGAAGCAGAGATTGTGCAAGCGTAATTTTAGTAGGAATGGGTAAAACATTTTTCAACCTTCGAAGGGCGCCTACCGAGGCAAACAACTTCTTACTGACCTCAGTGATCTGCGGTATCCATGAGAGGTGTTGGTCCATGTAAATACCGAGATTCTTAACCGTATTGCTGTAGGGTATAATTACGTTATCTAGTGTTACTGGTGGTACCCGGTGCCATTCGATCTTAGAGAGCAGTCGCGAACTCCCTATTATAATCACTTGAGATTTCGATGCATTTAACTTGAGGCCATAGGTTTTACTCCAAGTCGAAATACAAGTCAGATCCGCATTTATTGTCATGATGGCAATAAATGTGGATCTGATCTTTAATCCTATTATATAACCTTAAGAATGCTACTGTTGCTTATGGACATTTGTAATATTTATGATTAGAGAGTTACCTTACGTTGGGTACAGATGCGTTGCCTGAGGACATAGTAGGAAAGTTTCGGATAAGTATGTATCCCTTATCACACGTCAAATCAGGACGCAGCAGGTCTCATACTGCTGTCAGGTATTACGCAGAAATTGTATCAGCGGTCGTGCCATCCATGTTGAATCATGAAGTGTACTACCACCTTTCAACTTTACAAAGTAGGTACTTGACATGTTAAATCTACAAGTTATTTTAAAGATAGGTAATAAAACCAGTGTAGTTTGACATCAGAGGTCACACCGCTACATTTATTTTTTGCGTAAAGCAATACCTGGGTGTAAGTAAGGGTGTTGCTGCCGATTCATAAATATTATGAGGAGATCGTCCTAGGAATCAGGAGTGGTAAAGAACGTTGCTTACAGATATCTACGTGGACGGCATGCTCGTTTTCTACTTCAATCTGGTAAAAAAAGGATTGTTTATTATATTTAATGAAGTAAATAAACAGATGAAGAAATAATTAATTTTTCCAACTAAATATATTTCATTTATTTTAACCATTTATTTCTTGAATTTGTCTTAGCAAATGTATATAAAATAGCAAATATCCAAATTTAGAATCAATTAGTAATTTCAAAAAATCATTAAGCATCTATACCGATTCCGATCGAAAATCGAAGTCAGGTACATTGATTACCCACGTTTCATGTAAACAAACCTTCCAAATTGAAAGTTACAGACCTTTTCAGTTTCCAAAATCACCCCTGACTGGGCTTCATTATTCATATCACTGGAACTCACAAAGTTTATTAAAAAAGAGAAATTACGCGAGCGGACATGAAACCTCATTACATCCTGTTCTACATTACAAGGTGGATAATAAAGATAAATGCTTGCCGTGATTACTTCAGTGATTAATGATGGGGCAGGTACGCCGTTGTTTTATTTTTGTGTACCCTAGCCTTATCCACTACCTGTGTTCCGAACGATGCTACGATTTTTTTCGATATTAAAAAAGGAACCCTATACATTTATCGATGGAGAAATCATACACGTACGGCGTAGAATGTTCTGTATTTTGACATTGAAATTGAATATACAGTTTCATTCGCTAGTGTTAAGCGTTTAAAACAAATGTTTCATTTTATAAGGCCGCGAAATCTTTGCCGTGGTTGCCGGCTCACTTATATAGTAGCAACGCATCTGTTATCGACTCCATATAAAAACCTAGTCTATATGGAGTTGCTTACAGATGTCTATGGGCGGCAGTTAGCACTTAACATCAGGTGGACTGCATACTCGTTTGCTACTTCAATCTGATAAAAAAACTTGCTACAAATTGTATCAAAATTGTATGTTGCGCAGAAGACTCGAAGATTTGTATTCTTAATTGTTGACTATTGGACTATGTAAATATGATATGTTCGATTTTTATGTAAGTCAGAAATTTTATAGTTTGCTTCCCGGCTTAGATTGTTCTTAATTCATGCTTTGCATTTATTAATTTACAAAGAGTGAAAGATAAATAGACATAATTACAGCCACTTTAATCATACTTATTCGTGTGAATGAATATACGAAATAAGCAACCATTCATGCCTATCAACGGGCTTAAAAAGATACTTCAATACTATCTTAATTACATTACCATTTTGCTCGTGCCTCAGAAATATATATCAATATGGACGCAGCCTCTGATTAACGATACCTCAGCACTAGTATAGTGATGTACCATTTTTATCGACTGGACCCCGCGTAAAAAGATATTTTTGGTCATGACGATACATCGTCTTATATAATACGATGTATCGTATTATATAAGACGATTATATAAGTATTATATAAGTCGATTATACAACGTTTTATATAAGTTTTCGGTGAAATATTCAAGTAAAGGTATTAAAATTTATAAATTTTTAAAAATTATATAGCCTATGTCACTTTGTAAACTGAGATGATTCTAATGATATGTCATTTTCAATTCATCAAGCCATTTCGACTGTAGCGCGTGCCAAAGAAATGGACATACATACAAACATACTACTCGAAAAGCATTACCCAGCCTCTGACGCAATTGCAATAACTATTTATTTCGTATTAATTGATTTAATTAATGATGATCATGATAAAATTACACTCTTATACTAAGCAACAGTCATTCATTGTTTTTTCTGCCTGATTACAATAATTCAAGTGCTGCTGTTTTTGTTTGAATGACGTGGCTTACCACATCCTTCAAATCCAAAACAGAGTGGTGCTTGAGGCTTCTAAATTTCCCAACCTTAGACGAAACACTTATAAGTTATTCCAACTTAGCCCTTAAGTGAAGTAACGTATCTGTGGCCGGCTTAAAGTGGGACTCCAACACTTCTTTGACGACTCATGTGGTCATCATACAATGGGGTTTTGGTTTTTTTTTTTATCTGATTGAAGTAGCAAACGAGCATGCAGTCCACCTGTTGGTTAGTGGTCACTGCCACCCATGGACACCTTTAAGCAACTTCAAATAGAACATGGGTTCTGTCTGAAGTCAATCATAGATGCGTCACTATTCCCGAGGACTATGATGGTCGTCTCATATAAAAGTGTACCGGCAACCATACCCTTCCATCGAAACGCAAAAAAATGCTTTACGCTAGATATTTCTAGTAGGTGTGGCGGCGGTACTTCTCCGGTCAAACAACTCTGGTTCTACCACCCGCAATCCTCGGCCGTCTAACCGGGAATCGACCCTGTCTGGCTAGACATATGAATGATAGATTTAGATTTCTGTATTGGATCTGGGCATCTGTGTATTAGTCTTTTTAGTGTGTTTTTGTGTGTGGGAAAATCCTAGAACGGTACTATGAGCAAAGACAGAATTACTAGTATTTTTATAACTTGTTCCATGGGCAGAGCAGAAACGACTTATCATCTGGTGCATTCATTATTTATTACTTGTTGTTATATTATAAATGCAAAAGTTTGTGAGGATGTATGTGTGTTTCACGCAAAAGCTACTGATTGGATTTGGATGAAATTAACACATAGGATTCTTGGTTGGTGGTACACGAGGCAAGCGGGCGGATGCGCGGGAAAAAACCTATTGTTAAAAATGTAACTTATCGATACTATACGTCACATCCCTAGCCATGTCACACTGAAATTAAATTCACAAATGAAACCGTAAACTTATCGGCTATAAGAAATTGATGGATGGTCTGTGCAACGTTTAATTACAAAGAGTGATAAATGAGACCTTTCATACAATGCTATTGTTTACTAGACGTTTAAACATTAAACCTTTGTTCAAATTATTGTTATTCGGTTTTATTACTTACTTATCTACATCTAATGTTGGCCCTTATAACAATTTCAGAAACAAGAGAATATCAATGGATATGTTTATTTGAAAATACTTGCTAAGAAAAAAAATAGAAAGAAAGGAAAAAGATAAATGTATACATTATTTTTTTTTTATAAAATTTTAAAATTTAATGCCATCTGCGATTGAAGGCAATAGAAATTTTTCGTTGACAAGGCTTTAATCTTATCTGGGGTTGATTACAGATGTCCATGGGCGGCAGTGGCCAGTATCACATGGAGTTTATGCTCATTTGCTATTTCTATACTCTATGTATTAAATATTTGTTTTTAAGAATACTTTTGTATCCCGTCTTTAATTTGTTTTATTTTATATTCCGAATTTACTAAAAGGTAATGTAGAATGGCAATGTACGTATACGCAAACGTTAGTTCCTTCAGCGTAAAAAACATTTAACATAGAGGCAATGATTCCATGCATTTATTTATAGGTGTTGTTGTAATCCCACAAACATTGGACGAATGTATAATACCTGTATTGATTGGAATACATTAGAACCTGTCAGATTTGTTCAAGTGTACCAAACATTGGTCGAGCGCGGAGTTTCAAGACTCCTTAATTTGAATAACAAAGGAGTCTCATGCGCGTGAAATTGCCCGCGGTACCTTTTGAAGTCTGAGGGTTTGAAGCCACTTTGAAGTAGTTTGAATTAATTGCACTCGACTACGTGAGCGTGTATTGGTGGTACAGGTAAGTTTGTTACGTTACATCTTGAGCAAGTTTTGTCTTTAATATCTTCAGCTATTATGTCGTTTTCTAGGATTTTGATAGTCGGTCTGTGTAAATGAGTAATGAGTTAAGAATATATGTCTTTATTAAGTAAAACAATACATTTAAATTTTACAATAAAAATTATAATTATAATTAAAATTAAAAACTATAGATAAAATAAAAGGACCATATCGCTGCCCTGTGGAAGTGTACCCAAGACACTGGCAGCATTACCTCGCTGAATTGCTAAACTTATTTGTTGTCCGAGGTAAGCTCCAGCTTTTTGGACAATTTAAGATATGTAAAACTTTCTTTGATCATATGTAAATCTTTCTTTGATGATATGTAAATAGCAAACAAACATGTAGCTTAGCTGATGGCAAGTAATAACTACCGCTCAGGGGCATCTGTTACCGCAAGTCAGATCAGAGTTTTACTTGAGCTTAGCCGCAGACCCCTGATGATGTTGGAACGCCAGGAAATATCAGCCCTTACCAATATAAATGTTTTCTTTATACCAATAGTTCAATATATTAATGGTTTTTGAAAGTCTACTCTAAGAAAATTGACAAGAATACTCTGACCGGCTTCTAAATTTTATAACTATCGTCTTCTTTAATATAATTAAAAAAGTTATTAAAAGTAACTTCAAAATAAAAACACTTTTCTCCGTAGAATAAAATAATTATGAAACAAGTAGCCTTTACAACACTTCAGTTGGAAATATGATATTGGCTTCATGCTTTTCTTGTAAGCTATAAAAACCAAAGAAATATAAGCTTCATGTTTTCTTCGGAAAAAACACAGCTTTAATGAGCACGATTGGCTCAAACGTATGCATGATTCTTACTAGCCAATGTTTGTAATTTGGTACAAAATTTCAACGGCCAACATTTGCAGCCAAGTTTTCTAAGCTGAGTTCCTTAATTTGAATAACAAAGGTCGCACCATGCGCGTGAATAAATCACCTGCACTATCAGCTGCCTTTTGACGTCACGATGCTCCTGTAATTGTGGACTCGAATTAATTTACTTCGCGTCTGGATAAAATATACCGTTAAATTATAGTAAAGTTTTAGTCTGCAATTCGAAGTAAGTGGGATTATCTTATCTGCTTATTTATGATACTAAAACGTACATGCACTAACAGCTGTATGAAAGATGAATAGGCAGTCTAATTTTAGGTGGTAACTGCCGCTTATAGACATCTGTAAGCAAAATATATAACAGGGCTTCTTTATGAAGTCAATTGCAGATGCTTCTGATATTCTCAAAGACTAGGTCTCCTCAAACGAAGACGAAGGTCACCTCAAGTTAAGCCAACTACTCCCTGCCACCGACAAGAGGTACCACTACACCTATTCATAGCGTCAAGCAATTCTTGCGTTTTGATGGAATGGTGTATTTGCTGGCTCACTTATATATGAGGCGACCATCTTAGACCTCGGGAGTAGCAACGCTTCTGTGATCGACTTCAGATACAACCTCTGTTCTATATGAAGTTACTTATGGATGTCCATGGGCGGCAGTAACCACTTACTATCAGGTGGACTGCAAACTCGTTTGCTACTTCGTTCTAATAAAAAAAACTACACAGCAGTACGTGGGCAGCAGCGGTAATGGCGTTTTGTAGCTTAGCAGATATTATATAGACATTAATTCGGACTTAAAAATAAAATACTATACGACATTGCTTATAAAACATGCAGTCTACCTGATGACAACTGGTCACTGCCGCCCAAGGACAACTATGAGCAAATTGTTATAAAAGGGTTCTATCTGACTACGACGACGAGCGCTTCATATGAAAGTGAGCTGGCATTCACACGCTGCCACTGTGATGCAAGAACGGCTCACGGTAGAAATCGCTCTGGTACCCAGTTGAACCATAGTCGTTCCACCTATTCACAACGCTGCTACAAAGAAAAAATAGTAGTGCAACCGCAAATACGGGGAGCTTTACCGGCTGCAATAAATTAAATTCGTTAGAGTATATAAGAGCAATCGGATCAGCCGAGCTTCATTGTTTCGTCCAGCGCTAATAATTGAACTAATTTAGTTTCACTCCATTCAGGACTGAGCTGAAAGGGTAGTGTGGATAGTTCTAGTGCTCTTGAAAGCAGTGGACGGATTTCAGATTTGATTTGGTTTTCTGTGTGTCGTCTTATTTATTTAGGTTCAAGATATAGGTAAGATTCAAAGGTTTTATCAAAACTTGATTATTACCCGACTGCGTCAGAAGGAGGGTAATGTTTTTTGATTGTATGTATATATGTATGTATGTATGTATGTATGTATGTATGTATGTATGTATGTATGTAGTATGTATGTGTGTCTATTTCTTTGCCACGTGCTACAGCCCAAACGGATTGACGGATTATGACGTATGACTTAATTTAAAACGGGGTGGCGGGACGAATTTCTTTACTATTACGACAATACGGGTATCAAATGAAAGCTAGTAAATAGACCAATCTAAAAAATATATTATTATGCTTTTACATGATTATATTCACAAAACTAATATAAGCGTTAAATTAAATATTATATCATTATCAACAAAATTTTCGTTTTAAACGGTCGGGTTTTTTGTTTTAATGTTTTTTTTAACGATGTTACTAGTTTACTTATTAGGACTTCATTAGTGAAGAAATCTTAAAAGAAGCAAATGAGCGTACATTAACTAAAATTCAATGCTACACAGACTTCCTAATCAACTTAAAAATAAAATTAGGGTGCCACTGGCAGAAAACATTCGAACATTACATACACCTAGTCATATGTGCCAATCTCTAAAGATTAAAAGTTACTCCTGGTAATTAATGACTTTTTACCTGTTGGTCAAAATTCCGGCAAAACTAGTACGGTGTTTTTGAAACTAAAGTTGCCTAGACCAATTACATAACACATATATTAGCACTCGTTAATAAGAACTAAAGATTGTAGACTTATTTACTCGCAATTATTCACTTAGCGATGAGCTACATATCCGGTCTTTACAATCCACAGCAAACTTCTGATGTGGCATTGATGTGCATCCACTTTGTCAAACCTTTGCAATTTTATACTTTATATTGTTACTTGAAGCTACGGGTGTAGTTACTCGAATCGAATATTATTTTAAGAACTTTGAAACACGTTCAATTTAATACGTCATTTATTACTTTTGCATATTTGCAAATTTAGTTGTAGCCGAAAGTATTTATTGTTGATATAGGTAGAATTTAAATAGGTAAATTTTAAATATTTTTCAACGTAAAATGTTATAAAAATTGTTTCTCTGTTTACAACACACACAATTTACTCAATCTGAATAAATAAGAAAAAAAATAAATAAATGACGTAAAAATATTATTCAATATGTTATCATTTACAACAATTCCATTCAAATAAAACTAAAAGATGAAGAAAGTATAAGAAAGCTTTATGAAAGTTAAGCTGAAGTTAAATCTAAGTACATATGATAAATCAAACATCGAGTGTGATGGATTGAAGTTGTCATTGCGGGCAAGTCTGAGCTACTTAGCGCCGACTCAGTCGCAACTATTCACTTAGCGATGAACTACTTACTCGGACTTTGCGATCTGCAGCAAACTTCGCTAGCTCGCATGTTGCATTAGTTTTACATGGGTTTTATTACATCTTGATAGTTTTGTCATTTTAGAGGAATGTTAGTGAAAAGTCTTCTACTAACTTTTAGATGTTTTGTATACCTGCATTCGTAGATGTAATATTATGTCCTACTACTGGGTCCTATGTACATGTAGAATTAATTTTCAATTAATTAATTGATTACCTCTCCAACTCATTATTTTGACTTTAATTTGAGGTCATATTGAATAACTCTTCCCTGTTAAACTATCATATAAATACCTTTTATAAGAGTACATGCGTAAACAACTGCAATTATATAAAGCAGAACTTGTGAATAAGAGATAAAAGTTATCCTTCTGGTTTAGTACTGTAAGTACCGGCTAAATTGTATAGCTCCAATCAAAATTGGAGCTATACAATTTAGTCGGTATAGCCGCTAGCCAATTAGCTCGTTAATTTGTTGTAAAAAATATTAATATTATTTTTTTAACCTGTCTGCGAATAAAAATCAATTTAATAGTTTGATGAAATGCCGGTTAGTTGGTAATTAACTGAGCTAGATTAGCCGGTTAAGTCGCTAGCTAGGTAGCTAAGCTAGTTTAGTTAACCGGTTAAATTACCTAAGCTGTGGCATAGCGGGTTAATTAATTAGACTATCTTTTTTAGCCAGGTCAGCCGGTTCAATTGCAAAGTTCCTAGTTATCAAAAGTATTGCTATAAAATCTATAATTAATAAGCAATTAAAAGTTATAATAAGCTATTTAAATTATTCCGTAATTTCAAAGCACTATAAGAATAAAATATTTATACTTCAAGTGCACATAACTCTATTTACCTTACATGTCGGGATTTTCCTCTTACGTACACAGCCTCTGCAAATATATTCAATATTGTCACAAATATTCGGAGTTTATCTTTAAATAAAGAACAAAAATTGTAGTATGTGTGCGAATATGTTTACCTTGTTCGTTTTATTTGTACTAAAATAAATAATATCTCGGCAAAGAGGAAACACAAATATCATACAGAAGAAGCTACAGCTGATATCATGGACGTAATAGTTGCGTTTGGGAATAAAGTTTTCTATTTCTATTTCTAATTGAAATTTAAGAAAGTGAAACTCTTTTGCAGTGGTGAAGTGAATTTCATGCTAAGATTTATACGATATGATTTAAATTCATATTTTAAAGGTGGTAGAACCCATATATTGCGACCGGGGAGATACCACCACCACACGTATTTCTAACGCGAAGAAGTTCTTGCGTTTCGATGGAAGGGTGTGGTTGCCGTCTCACTTATATATGAGGTGACTATCTCAGTTCTCGGGAGTAGCAACGTATCTGTGATCGACTTCAGATAGAAACCCTGTTCTATATAACTGAGACGATTCTAACAATATGTCATACGTCACAATCCGTCAAGCCGTTTGGGCTATAGCGCGTACCAAATAAATGGACATACATACAACCAAATATACATACACTAGAAAAATGTTACCCTCCTTCTGACGCACAAAAACAACTACACGCACAAGTACTGCGAAAACAAACAAAAAAAATTCTGCCACTCAAACATGGAATATTCTGTGTAATATTGTGGAGAAAGGGCATTTCAAATGCAATTCACCAATGCTGACCACACATCCCGAACAAATACGATTTGTATCGTATTCGCAAGACAGACGAATTTTAAAATCTCCCTATAAAGCAAATGTTACGCAATTATGGGCCGTATTGCAATGAAAATAGAGCAAGAGGATTCCGTTTGGATGTATGTGGAGCTAACATGGCAGTATGGAAATATCACGGCCTTTCATTTCATTGTTTGAATCTATCTAGCGGGCGCCTCTATGTTCCATCAGTATGGTAACCATGTTTGCTGGGTGGGATTGGGATAAGTTCGTTTATATTGCTTTAGCCACTCATTATATCTCTGTTAACTAGTTTAAATAGACAGTAGACATTTATTTGGTAACATGTATTGGGCCTCGTAGCTACGTGAGATAAGGGTTGGTCGCATTTGGAAATAGTCTTTGAAATTTAATGGGGAAAAAATTTATGAAGAATAACAAATAAAAACTGTTGTTCGACCAAAAAACAATTAGTCACTTCTGATATTGGACGGTGAAATAAATGTTGACAAGAATAAGGAAAGGCAGGCATAGAAAATCATGTGTTCTAAATAATCAGTTATTACGTACAATATATGTTTTATTAGTTTCATTATATTTGTTTAAAATGTAATTTCCTCTACATTTTTGTGCGATTTTTAAAAATCTTTCTTATAATCCTGATATGGTAACTTGTATTCGGTAATTAATTATTTTTACCAATAAATATCAAATACTAAAATAATGTTTATTTTAATCATTATTGTAAATAACAAAATTAATTAAGAAATCTTTTTTAAAATTCAATTTTGGTATTTATACATCACAACTTACAACACACACTTCAATTTTGCTTATGTACACACACATACTATACATGTACCTAACATATACATCTACATACATCATGTATACTATCTTCATGTATACTTATCTGAGATAGATTACTGAAGCCCAAAATGCCTGGTCACCCTACCCTCAGATACAAGTGATAGGGTTTCGTTCCGGCTGACGGCGTCGAATGATTCCGCGTTAGCGCAGTGATTGCTTTTTGACGTGCCCATAGTTTCGGTTCGATACCCGATCGATTATCATACCCAATCGGCGTTTTCATTCCTCTATTTCATGACTTAATAATGGACGCAATTAGGCTTGAATTTGCATGAAGGTTTAATTATAAACATGTCTTAACTGTAGGCCATTAAATGGCTTTAGTCATCATTTTAAATTTTGAGGAAATTCAGTAAAATTTGCTACAATTCGTGCAAAATTCCGTGGCCTTATACGATCGGACACATATATTTGATTTTGTTGTAATATTAAAGTCGCAAACGAGCTTGCAACCTGCCTGATGGTATGTAATCCTTGCCGCCTATAGACATCTGTAAGCTACTTCATGTAAAATATCTATCTGATGTCAGATGCGTTGTCAAACGTATGCTCATATAAAATAATAAGTCGGTTATCATACCTTTCCAGCGAAACGCAAAAACTACTTCACGCTAGAATATAGTGTGACGGTGTTACCTCTGTCCATACTTGTTCTTACACTCGCACTTACTTTAAACTATAGATAGGTACTTGTTCTCCCACAACGTGTTTAATATAGTGGTAGTTTACACTTTATATCAGGTGGTCTGCATGCTCGTTTGACACTTCAGTCTTATAAACTAGTAACATCAATAAAACATTAAAAAAACCCGACCGCTTAAAATGACATTTTTTGCTCATAATGATAATATATATTTAATATAATGCTTATACGAGTTTTTGCCAAAATAGTCAAGTAAAAGTATTAAAATATGTATGTTTTTCGATTGGTCTATTCAGCTAGCTTTCATTTGATAGCCACATTAAACGCTTTTTTATTTTTGAACGCTTTCTACACTCATGGCCCCACAGTAAGATTTTCTACTATGCCATGAACACACAAAGACGAATACACAAACACGCAAATTCAGAACAGAAATCTAAACTCATCATTCATATTTCTGTCTGGCCGGAAATCGAACCCAGGACCCAATGCGCGTCAGAACAGTATGGTGATCGCTCCGCCACGCGTATCGTCAAATTGTAGTAATAATCAAAAATCCCCCCCCCCTTTTCCTTTATTTTCAGGCGACATTTAAAAAAAAATACATAGCCTATGTTACTCTGCAAACTGAGACGATTCTAATAATATGTCATAAATCATAAAAACATAAAAATCCCACATAACCCGGCGTTGCTCCCACGGCGTCGGCTACCTTTTGAAGGTTTCCCCCTCGTGACAAAAAAGGTAGTAAGGTATTACCGTGGTGAACGTGAGCTAAACGAGTAGAGTCGCAGGAATAATCTAGTTGTATATTGAATAGCCTTACGGTTCGATATTTAAAGAAAGACATTCTCCCTTTTACATGTCAAACGGAGCCACTTGTGCTTCCACTCGTTAAATAAGTTTGAGGTTTGACAGCGCTTTTGGAATATTCTAACGAAAAAAGGTCAAAGGACTCCTGTAATACCTAGACCATGTATAATTGAGATTTATTGTTGAAAGAGTTGAAAAAATAATTTATTACGATTTGTTAGGAATTTAATAGATAATACAAACCCTTCATAGTGTCATTTAAACTTTCGGTCATCTGTCTGCCTGTCACAGTGAATTATCTCTGAAAGGCTTGTTTAAAATAATTACGCCTTTGGAATACCTACTAATATAAATATAATGAATTATTATTTCATAAGATTGAAGTAAAAACTGAGCTTGCAGTCCATCTAATGCTAAACGGTCACTACCACATATGGTTCTATGTATCTATATAGCCAATAGGTTAGTCTTCTACCTGAAGTCGATTACAGATGCGACTCTTGAGAACTTAGATGGTCGCCTCATATGTATCCACACTCCTTTGAGGAAACGCATCGAGCTATACTGGCTGTACTAGTTTTTCATTATATAATACGAAATAATTACCATCAGATGGACTGCTGCTTGTTGGCCCAACATCTATAATAAAATAATCTTCATAATCTAGAAGCAGCACGGTGGGGGAAGCTGACCTAGTTTTGGAAGACTAAGACCCAAAACTAGGAAATCGTTAGCACCCAATTAAAATACCGCATCTGAAGTACCAGGCGCACATGTTTCGTAAGATTAATAGCGAGATGCAAGACACGTAACGTGGCATCAATGTGCACAAAGGAACGTCAGAAGCCCGAGATGTTCTGTGAGAGGCTTAAAGTCAGCTTGCTTTCTTGAAAGCTTACGATAATTGGTTGCGTTTCTCTTCGTTTATATGTATAAATAAGGTCTGTGTATAACAGTTAATTAACTCTTTGTAAAATACGAAATTTATTATGACAATCGAGTCTTGTCAGTAATACCTAGTACAATATTTAAATTATATTATTATTTAATATTTAATATATTATTATTTAATACAAACTTAAACAAAATTAAAGGTCGGTTAACCTTTCATAGATGCGTAGAGTCTATCAAACTATTATATGCAAAATATAAAGAAATATGCCGCCGTGGAGCACTGATAAGACACTGAGAGACGAGCCCCGATGATGATGATGGCTGTACAAATATTTGTAAGTTCAGATTCCTGTCTGGCTAATTAACACTTTACTGTATTAAGGGTGCACCGCAGTCGAATTATTAATCGATTTATTATTATACAAAATATATTATAAAAACTAAACAAAATATTTTATATGTATAGATTTACTCAGATTAGCGAATTGGACGGGTGGAGACCCTAACGTGAAAATAACTTTTATTTTGAATGTTTCACCCAAAAGCTATCAAGGGATCATAAAATTTAAGGACTGTACTAAATAGTTGCGAAGCCATTTCCAAAACCGTCTAATATAAATGATTCTCACATTATACGATTATAACTTTGTGGGTACTTCCGAGTTGTTAACAAACTTTCCCTTGCGTTTTCAAATTCAATCAATCTCCTTCGCAAATGGTGCGCTGTTCTGGAAATTAGACATTACACTTTATTGTGGAGAAATAAGCATCCATTTGAAAGAACATTTGAGAGAATGTTGCAGAATTTATGTGGTGATTGTGACAGATTTCGGTTCATTTTTTTGTTCTTGTCTATTGTCTGGTATCGGAAAGTGTGGTGATATGAAGTTACTTCTTAACAGAACGCAGTAGTGAGAATAGTCTCAAGCGATAGTTATATAATTATGACATTTAATTATCTCCTAAATTTTCTATAGTACTTGGCCTTTAAATTTATCTGTATATTGATAAATGAACCTTCAATACAGTAGTTGTACATTCTGCCTCAAATATTTGAAGAAGAAAAGACAAGTAAGAAGTAAAAATGGAGAAAAAAAAATAATGATCTATTAAACATAAGTTTTAACTTATAAATTCAATTCATGTCGTTGTAATGTCATACATAAAACAAAGGGTATGCGGTAGGCACAGAATGGAACATCGAACAATGTGTGAGAAAAAGAACAAGCGTCGGAGCGCCAATTCACGCGTTCGCAATGAATATTCAAACCGTTTCCACGTAGCTGGCACTCGGCGTGTGGTATTCGCTTCATGGACTTAGAAAGTATGTGTGAAGTCAAAGTGAGTGAAATGAAGACGTGCAATAATGAACAACTTACCAAGTAGAACCAGTGTTGTTCGGTAAAGGAAGGGCCACAGATATAACTATTTTTAGCTGAAAGCAGGTTTTGCGTTTCGGTAGAAGGGTGTGATTGCCAGCTCACTTATAAGAGGCGACCATCTTAGTCTTCAGGAGCAGCATCACATCTGCGATTGACTTCAGATAGAACCCATGTTCTATGAGCTTAACGTGGCATATTTTGAAAATTCTCTCAGTCATCTTCCTTCGTTAATTGGCTTTTATATCATTGTGGCGCATACAGTATTTAATTATAGTTTATTCATTGAATGCTTAACGCTTTTGAGTTCTTTGATGAAACAATACTTGGATACATTATAATTATTTATTTTATTTAATAACTATTTTATTAACGCATCTAATTTTATAGTTCCACCTGTTTTATTCCTCCATTTTGGAAAGTAAGTCTTGCCTGTGTTTCCAATGTTGGGCTTGTATCGTCGATATTATCCTGCTACTTTCTTGATTTGATTTGTTTATCTTGCAGATTGATGTGCTACGTTAGCTAATCTATGATTGTCATTCAACAATTGTTCGATTTCATGTTTCATGTCTTATAATACTTATAGCAAAGTATATAAATATACGTATAATAAAATAGAAATTATCACTTTCAGTTTAGTTCTGACCATGACCGTCGTTAAACTTAGCTGAAGGTCCTCTGACAGTTTAAATACTCCCAACACACTTTGGCCACTAAATGTCTTTATGAATTTACACACCGCGGTGCTTTACTTCTCCCTCGGGGCCCGGTGACCCGTGGCCAGCGACATTAATGGGCTCTAGTTCGCCATATTATCTGAAAGTGTGCCATGGCACGTCTAATAAATATTCAAACGGCTCACGTTGTTTGCACCTCGCTGGCCACTTTATTTATACTTTAGAAAATTTAAAATAAAAATAAAATGCCTTGTCATTTTGTAGCGACACAATGCTTTTCGGTTGAACAGTAGTTAGTCTCTTTCATATTTAATTTCATACTTAAATGCTTGCAGTACGAAGAGAGTGGTGAGTTAGTGATACCTTTTTTTGTTATTATTGGGGAAACCTTCAGAAAGGTTCCCGACGTCTCGGAAGCGATTTTTACTGCATTAATATCCCCTTAATGCCGTCCTCGGCGCTACGAAGAGGGCACCGGGATATGAAGTAGAACACAACCAGAGTTCTCTGAGCACGTTATTCCATCAGGCTCTAGCTAGATAAGCAGCTGGGTTTACCGCACATCTTTAAGACGGTATGTGACCACACACTGCCGTCCCAACCGGGGCCACTGGGCTGGACGGTTTGACCTCCAACTCATGCCGTCTGAAACCCTGAAGCCCCTTTTAGACGCCTCTTAAGACAGACAGGAGGATACCGTAGCTCTATTCTAATTCCCGGTACTACAGGGACTATTCGAAACCTACTCGATAATTTCAACTTGTGCTTCGAATTTGACAACGCGAATGGAATACAATGTAAAAGTTATGTTAATACCCCCTACCCCTCTGTGGGTCTACATAGGAGGCACCGCTTTCGAATCTGTTTTCTCAACTACCTATCTATGAAGTGTAATAATGGAGGCGTTCTAGCTTTGTCTTCAGGCGTAGGAACGCCCCACGGACGAATGCTACAAACGTACTCACAGTCCTTACAACACCGAGGAATTTTAGCTGGTAGGACCGGTATATCCTCTGCGCTGCCCCCGCGGTTGAGAGGAATCCGTGACGGGTTTCCCCACGAACAAAAACACAAAGGCAGCCAACCTTAGCCAACTTTATGTGGGGTTGATTACAAATGTGGATGACAACTAACCATCATTTAATAACGACATATGGCTATTGTCATACTACAATAAGTAGAATTATATAAATAATCTTAAAGCAGTTTATACCAGTATAGTATTTTGGTTACTGTTTGGATCATCCTTATTCCTAAAACCTATTCCCCTCTCATATAGATTCATGAAGGCAATGAGGAAATATCGCAGGGAGAACGAGTAAGCTGAGCAGGGTACGAGTTGGGAATGAATATTCAAGCAGCCGTCACGTCGTACTTATCATGCACAGCGTTAGCTACTTCCCGTCTATTAGGTTATCTGTTGATTTATGTTTACTTTATACAAATATTGTATTTGCTGCTAATTTTGAGACATATGTATATTATCGTCGCATCATCATGTAATATTTTTTCTTTTATAGACTTCATCAATATTTACCTTTTTTTGTGGTTATCAATGATGCCGCTCTACATAGAGCTTTAACTTCAACCTCAGGTATACAAATGGGTATACATACCGTCAGTTCGGACTCCATACTCCATTCTTACTTTAGTTTCATAACTACTTACATTGTTAAAAAATGTAAAACAAAAAACCCGACTGAGTAAAACGATTTTTCAATATATAACCAATGTCACTCTGCAAACTGCGACGATTCTAATGATATGTCATACGTCACAATCCGTCAAGCCACTTGGGCTGTGGCGCGAGCCCAAGAAATGGACATACATACAAACATATATATATATATATATATATACAATCGAAAAACATTACCCTCCTTCTGTTCCAGTCGGATAAAAAGTACCTATATATTTTATGGTCATTCAAAAGTATAAAATTTCTTGTAACTACTAATTAAATTTATTAATTAAGTCGATTTAAATCAGTAAATCTAATAAACAATTAATTTGGTTACAATAAGGTAGACAATTGACCTAGTCCTCTTTAACTAGAACTATTAATTTAATGGGCTGAAATCTAAGTGGAACAGCGTTAAATAAACTCCGACGTGGTTTTTATGAGCGGGCCAGCAGTTTAATTGTTTTAATTTAATTTTCATCACAACGCCAACTCGCGCGAAGTTTGAAACTTTTCTAAGAAACGTTTTGAAAGTTTTCTTTACGCTGTTTTAGTGCTTATTGCCAATTAGTTCCTTATTAGGTATGTTAGAAAATGCTTGTTTCCGTCCTATTGCTAGAGCTTAAGTGGGAATATTTTCAGTGGTAGTAATATAGAGATTTACATGAAACAGGGCGGACCTACTGATACATTTTTTTAAATATGTATGAGTATTACTGTTTGATGGCAAGTTGTGACTGCCACCCATGAACATCTGTAAGCAACTTCTTATAAAACAAGGGTTCCATTAGGAGTCAATCTGTTGTGTTGCTATTTTCGAGGACTTAGACTTTTGCCTCATATAGCAGTTATGTACCATACCTACATGCATACCTCCTCAGTTGAACTATACTTGATCTACCATCTATGTATTCTTAAGAGACAAAACTTATAAAAAGTACTTTTGCTCATTAAATTGAAAATTATATATATATTATTAATTCCTGCAGATCCGTTCGCTTGGTTCTTATACCACGCTAGTAAAAGAATCCTATGTGTTAATCTAGGCCATAAACTAACTGTGTACTAAATCGCATCATCAAATTCACGCAGGACACTTTTGTTACATTAAAACTTATCGCAGTTCGAAAACAAGTTTACATTTACACATAAGCCTTACTCCGAACACAGTTAATAATTGTAGGGCAGTCAACAATGTAACCCTCTCGCGACCGCTCCTTCCATTCAGTGGAACCCTCTTTTTAATCCGAAACTTATGACCGTGTAAATGTTACAGCAAGGGTTAATATCGTATTTTATTGGACCGGTTTCGCCCGGGTTTTATGAGATAGCGATTTCGATTGGATACCGTTGGGAGGGTTTTAGAAAGTTGTTCACGAAGATGATGTTACTGAATATATTAATAAATAAAATCAAGTCAATGAAATTAAGCGTACTTTTAAGAAATATTTAAATCACATTTTAAAAAGACTTAAGAAATAAAACGGATACTACATACATAAATATTTTTATAGTGTTTACTCTTTGCAAGTGTTTATGATTTGAATGTGAAGGTACCACCGCCACACCTATATCTAGAGTGAATTATTACATTCCTTACGGTAGAAGGCTATGGTGGCGCACTTGCGTACGAATATGAGGCGACCATTTTATTCCTCGGGAGTAGCGACGCAACGTTGACTTAAAATAGAACACTTGACCTGTAAGAAGTTGCATACAAACGTCCATTCTGGTGCCTTAAAATTAGGTGAACTGCATGCTTATTCTACTTTAATGTAATAAAAAATATTACAATAAAATTGTGACTTCCGAGTTATCCAATTTCTATGTGAGTTCTATCTCAAGTCGAACATAGGTGCGTTCACTGATGAGATCGCACTATTAGATCGCACTAGAGGATTAAGATGGTCGCCTCATACATATATAAGTGAACCGGCAATCACACCCTTCCACCGAAACGCAAGAACTGCTTTACGCTAGAAATAGGTGTGGCGGTGGTACCTCATCGAACTACACCGATTCTACCACCTACAAAATTTTGCAAATAGTAAACTAATTTAATTTATATTGCAAATAGTAGAAATGAACAGATAGATACATAGAACTTTATAAAGAATCCATAAAAACACAAAATGAAAGCAAATATACCGAATGAAAGTAATGTCGTAAGGTAAGACGTTCTTTGGTATAAACGTTGTTGGAAATTCCTTCTAAGTTCCTCGCTAGAGATAAAAACTCTTTGAGCATCCTACGTTTAAAGTCACAAAGCAATCACTGCTCGCTGTGCGATAGAATCTTAAAAGAAAATATATAACTTGTCAGTATACTTGTCACTACTTCTCTACTAGTAGAAAAATGTTATTGCAAGATTGATGAATTTTTAAATGACAAATCCCTAGCAAATCCTAAGTGCTGACGTTGGAATAGAAATAGAATGTACAATTTATAAATACGTCCGATTATTGAATGTTGAATTGATCTGTACAGTATATTCTCATTAGTCTATGTTGCTAAATTAGATATATTCAATTTTATGGTACTGTTGACAAATTATTTATAATATTATTGTACGCCAAGTGACACAGGGCATAAAATAGTTCATAATTATTTTACCTACCTAATATATTAATTTCTACCTACAAATTAACCTTAAAATGACCACCTGTTCTATACCTACGATTCACAATAAATATATTATTATGAATTATGAATACAGGTACCTAAGATAGTAGTACTATTAGGACATTTTTACCCGACTACATCAGAAGCAGGGTTATGTACGAGTGTATGTATGTCCAATTATTATTTGGCACGCTCAAACAGCTTAACGGATTGTGACATATGACATCATTAGAATCCTTACAGTTTGCCGAGTGACAGGCTATATATTTAAATGGCGTCTGTAAATAGGGAAAAAAAGGTTGGGGAATGACGATTTTTAAATGTCACAATAATATGGCTATAGAATGTAATCTAGTTAATAGACAATTCAAAAACATTTATATTAAAATACTTTTATATTATTATTTTGACAAAAAGTCATAAAAATCTTTCAATAAAATAAGGGTTTTAGTTTTTACGACATAAAATATATGTCGTAAAAACTAAAACCCGACTGCTATACAAAGAGCTGAAACAGAAGGAAAATATTCATTTTAAGCAGTTAGATTTTTATTATTTCAACTGACTTCAAAAAAAGGAGGAAGTTCTCAATTCGTCTGTATTTTTTAACAAACTTACTCGTTGTGTGTAATGTGACTTACACATTTATCTCAGGTTGAAAGTCAAATATCCATGCATTATACAGTCCTGAAATTCTATCAGAATTTAAAAGAAAATACATAGCTTCTGCGAAATATAGCAAATTGTTTTGTTTGAAACCTAAATCTGAAACTCTAGCCACATAAACAAGTCTGGGCTTTTGAAAGGCAAAGAGTTACGGATAAAAATAGAAATATTTTTGTTGTTCGATCTAATTCCAAATAGTTAGAATAATGTGAAAAATGTAACTAGTATTATAAATACAAAACTTTGTGTGGATTTTGTTTGTGTATTTTTCATGAAAGTAGAACTAGTGTAGTTCGACCGGGAGGTACCACCGCTACACCTATTTCTAGCGCGAAGCAGATCCTGCGTTTCGGTAGAAGGGTGTGGTTGTCGGCTCGCTGTCATATGAGGCAACCATTTTAGATATGGGGAATAGCAAAGTACCTGTTATTAACTACAAAGAGAATTCGTCGTTTGTTTGTATGTTTGTCCATTTCTTTGACACGCGCTACATCTTAAACGCCTTGACGGATTGGGAAGTGTAACATATCATTAGAATCGTGGTAGTTTGAAAAGTGACATAGGCTATATAATTTTTGAAAATGCCGCCTGGAAATAGAGGAAAAAGGGGGGGGGGGGGGGGGGGTGGGTTTTTTTAATCATTAGTAAAATTGGACTTATCGGGGTAGGT
>DWNE01000845.1:0-25096 GCA_018249875.1 Cecropterus toxeus | reverse complement strand
CACACACACACACCCACACACATTCACACATATACTGTCTTTCTTTATGCTATATTTAGTTAATAAATGTTTTAATGTAAGTTACCTCTTAAATGAGTAATTGATAGGTATGGAAGAGATGGAGAGACACAGTTATTAAATTACTTAAAAGGATGTCCCAAACACATATACTCGTAATTGTATCAAACTCATTTATGAGATAAATCATTTTCATTTTAATTTTCATACACTATATCTATTAAACAGATTTCTCACATATAACTTGTAAATTTTATGCATATATTTCGACGAGAAACAAACATCTAATCGTTAGGCAGAGTTCCTTAATCTTTATCAATCTTACTAATTATAAATGCGACAGTTTGAGGATGAATATGTACTTATGTGTTATTTTGTCACGCAAAATTGGCTCACATATAGCTTATTACCTACATTAACACATAGGATAGGTACTCACTACCGTGATAGACGCACTCGAAGCGGGTGGAACCGTGTGAATAACCATTATAATACCTATTTAATGGCTGTTTTGCGTAATAAATCAATAAGTACATGATTGTTTGAAGCGTAAACGCGCGCGGCGACGCAAGTGTTGCCCATATTGTAACAAATGAGACAATGCGGATCTTGCAATGAAGACATCAAGCTGAGACAATAGGCCGTACAACAAACAGTGGACTGGAGAAGAAGACGTCGGACAAAGTCGCTCATTAATTTTCAAAGTCAGTCAGTATGCGATGGCGTTACTAACACGCTGAGACAATAGCTAAGGATGGTTATACACGAGGATTATTTGTAATGTAGAGAAATGATTTTACTGCTAGGATGTACACCTGATGTTAAGCGGGCCTTTTGGATGATAGGATACTAATTCTCCGTAAGGTCAGTCATAGGTACATTATTGGCGAGTTAGAACGTGTCGCACGTTTGTCTTACAACCCCATTTAAAACAGAACACATCGGCATTTAACAATTCTGTTAACCTTAACCGAAATAGCTACAACGGTAGTGTACTTCGGTGGTGCTGTGGTAGCAACCAAAGCTGAACCAGGTTCTACCTCGCGTATTAAAATACAAATAATTATAGTAGATGGTATTTTACCTATATTTTGCAAGTCATGCAAGCAAACAAGCATGCAGTCCACCTGATGATAAGTAGTCACTGCCACCCATGGACATCTGTAAGCTATTTGAAGTTGATCACAAATGCGTTGCTACTCTCGGGGACTAGGATGATCGCCTCAAATACAAGTCAGCCGGCAACCACACCCTTCCGCCAAAATGCAAGTACCTACTGCTTCACGCTAGAAATAAGTGCGGCGGTCGAACTACACTTGTTCTACCACCTGGGATATAATGTAACATAGTGTAGTAAACATCACGCAAATGAAAATTACATACACTAGACTAAAATGATTTTTATTTCCCGCTGTTGTATAGATTTTTCCTCTCAATCTGGAAAATATAAATTGCTACTGTCGCCCGAAAATATACATATCTACTATTGCCCAAACAACAATCCATATTACAGTAGCGATCGCTTACAGTAGACAACTGGGGCTGTATGTGCTATAGTATAGCAACTTCGGCTATATTTTAGATAGTATAGCAGCCATACTATCCACAATGTAGACGAAGTTTCGTTTGCACAAGCCCTAAGAAGCGAAGACTGACCGCTCGGACAGACAATGGCGGTACGCGATCCCTGTTACTCTGTGTTTTGTCATTCAGATCGTATCGATACGCTTCGAGAATGTGGAATACGGTGCGCGTTCCTTTGATTCTTTGTACATGTCAATGTTTAAATGCCTGTTGAGGCTTTGCAGATGATTTCCTGAGGGTCTATATATACGTTTTCATTCGTCGAAAATGAAAATTTAGGGTGAAAAGAAAAGAAAGACAAACGGAAAGACGTACATTTTGAACACTTTAAATATAACGTGTGTGTGGGACGTTTGGAATTTAGAACTTTATAGAAGAGGAAGAAGAGGAATTGTAACTGGAATTTATTTCATACATCATTACTTCTCACGACAAGATCTAACACTTATGGATCTGCTCTACTTTTACTAAATAACTACTACTACTAGGAAGAAAAGAAAAGACGCTTTGTACACAATAGCCCTACACTAGGATTTTCTCTTGTGTCGTGGGTGCCATGGACACGACAAAGACGAGTACACAAACACCATAACCGGAACATAAATTTGAACTCATCATTCATATTTCTGTCTAGCCGGGAATCGAACCCGGGACCCACTGCGCCTCAGACCGGTGTGGTGACCGCTCGGCCACGCGGGCCATCAAGGAAAGAAATATATATGCTTGTTAGGCTCAAAAAAATTCAGCACCGTACAATAAGGATACATTTATTCCAAACGACTATGTTCTATTTGTGTTCTTATTTATGTCAAACAAAATCCAATAAAACGGACAGCCACATGATGAGTGAACGAGCGTCAGATAATTAAAAACGTAACCGTAGATCCATCCTCATCGACTCTGACACGGACATACCTAAACGTTCCAAGCACACAATAGGTCGCGTTAAAAGACAACTCAAAGGCGTTGTCTCAACAATATCTGTCAGACTACTGCTACGGTAGTTCACTAATCTACACTACCGTAAGACATGTACATCGGGATGCGTGACCACGTGTACCATTCATCACCCTTTGTATGAACATAAAGACAGGCCTGTACAACAATTACAGAGGTTTCTGGAGCCTCGTTAACTTTGGAGTCACATGATTAGCGTTGACGATTATCGTAACAGAAAGACATTCTGTTTTTTCAAATAACGTCCATTCTGGTAATTGTTAAAGTTTGGTTGCCCTAGACTAAATAAAAAAGACAACGCCAGGTGTTAATATTTTTGTCAAATGTTTGTTACAGTATAATAACTTTATTTATCGTCTGAAATACTTACTTCTTCTTATTGAAACAATTTTACTGCAAATTGTACTTTGTCTATCGTAATTTGTCTTATGTTACGCAAATCGTTACAATTTATTATGCTCCAATGTCCAATTTACTTTGCTCTACATGTTTATTTTTTTTTTGTCTTGGAGTTCGGTAATGAAGCTTTGTTTCGTTTTAATTATAGAGAAACAATTGAACATAAATAGAACAGTGAGTACAAAATAAGTTCTGTGTAGACACGACAGTAGCAATGAAAGAAGAAATCATTGCATCTTAAAATAATTGGGATTTAAATTGGGACTCTATTTGGATAAATGAGGCAGTATTGTACGAAAAATGTAACAGAGCTTCCTCATCGAAAGATAATTAGATGTGTAACTTTTAGAATTTTCGTCTCTTATGGTTGTTATGTACGTAAATACAAGTGTCATTCAGACGAACTTATTAAAAATATATTTTTTAAGATCAATTGATTTTTTTCTTTACTTCACTTGTCACGAATATTTTGATATTGGTATCATTACCGAATTCCATTTCATCTCATAAAAATAGTAGAAATGACGTGTTATAGCTTTTTTAATGGTTGATGTCTATCAGATTGTAAGTGGTCATTGCCGTTCGTGGTCTTCTATAGGCAACTTTATTTAGTACAATGTCGCTACTCCTGTGGGCTGAAATGATAACTCGTATAAAAGTACGTCGGTAACTAAACCATTCTATCAAAACGTAAGAACTGTTTTACTTACGCTAGAAAAAGGTGTAGCAGTGGAACCTTCCCGGTCGGACCAAACTCATTCTTCTACCTTGAATATATTTTATACTTTTTATAATTACCCGACTGGGTCCGAAAGAGGGTAGTGTTTTTCGAGCGTATGTATGTAAGTTTGTACGTATGTCCATTTCTTTGGCATGCGCTACAGATCAAACGTCTTGACGGATTGTGACGTATCATAGATACATATATTTTTTAATGAAGAAAAGCTTGGTATGGATATCAAATGAAAGCTAGTAAATAGACGTATCTAAAATATATACATATACTTCAATATTTTGACGAAAACTAACATAAGCGTTATATTTTATAATGAACAATTTTTTTTTAAGTAGCCGGGCTTTTTATTTTATCGTTTTTAACAATGTTACTAGTTGTAAAAGTTAAAAAAACACTAATTCACTAGTCACTGTTAAGTACTTAAGAATAACATCAAAATTACTTTCCATAAGTCCCTTGGAGGAAGGGCTCTTCCCATCGTTGTTTATTATTTATGGCGAGTTAAACTATGGTTACACATACAATATGGTGCGATTCGTTAGCCATGGGGGTATCTGCGGGGTGTCATGGGGAAGGGTGCTCGTGGCGATTCGCAACGTATGGTGGAAGTTATTGAGGATTTTCCAGCTTATAAAATTTATTTAATCAAGTTTTATTAAATGTTCAGTTTTCTTTTTAATTTAATTTTTACTTAAATTACATATTAACTTGTTGAATGTTTATAGTGTGATGTCATCAATTTTTTCGTTGACTGTATAATCTCCCTTAGAATAAGAAGTGTTTAGGCCCATCACGCTGGTCAAGTGTAGGTCGATTATTTATGGACTTCATGAATCTTTGAGAACATAATTTAGAAAACTCCAAGGAGGAGACCATATACATTTCTTGATGATGTTTTTCTTCACCGATGAATGGTGAAGAAAAACAGCATTGCAACATAAATTTTTAATAAGCGACCTCTTCAAAAATAAAAGCCGAGTTTCCGAATACTTATCATCAAGCATTAGAAGCGGAAATTTATAGATTAAGATTTTATCAATGCACCTAATATATATTCAACTACACATTTTTTCTAATTTTTACCTATCATTCTCAAGCACGTACCAATGTTAATTTTAAGTCCTACAAACAATTCATTTGCCAAATAGGTTCTGAGTGAATCATCTCAACTGATCCCGGGGGCAGCCACCCTCTGTTTAATTTCATTGGTAAATTAATTGTCCGGCAGTGTAGTGTAGTGCATCGCAAATAAACTGGCTTGTTGAGTTTAGTGGGTTCGTTCACGCGTTATTGTTTGCTGTTTGTCTAATGCAGTTGTTTGTGAGTATTTGGCGAATGTTTGCTGATCTTTGAGTCTGTCTGGTGCGTCGAGTGTCACTGAGGAAACGGCAAACCTAATCTTTAAGATTCTTAAGGAATACCAAACGGTAAAAACTGAGAAATAGGAGTTACTGCCCAAGTCCTATCTCGATGTTAAGTGGTGTCTGTAACCCATGGACATTAGGTTACAACAGCGAAAAAGGATTTACAGCTACCTAAGCTCTATCTCACTTTAGCGAATGATCTTATTGACCATAGGGTCACGTTCTAAATACTAAATACTAAGCGTTCTAAATAGTTTCTTAGGAATAGTCCTAAGTAAGAACCTATTTAGAATGCTTAGTGTAAAATAAGATCCTTTTATATCGTTCAATGAGGAACAAAGCCGCGTTTAATACTACAGTTATAATATTACAAAACATGCACGGCATTAGTGATTACATCCTAACTGGCGAACCTAAAATATCTGTAGGGTGGTGTTTATTATCTCTAAAAAAACCTTCTTAAAAATATTTATTTATTAATTAAATCCCTATTTATTATTACTTGTCTGTCAGTTTTTACGTAGTATGTATTCTTCTTTTGGAATTTTGTTAGCCTACACGTTTTGATAGAGTTTAGACTTTTATCTGAGTTAAATGGTGTCGTGGCTTAGGTGGTTAAATGTTTTAGTCTTTATCTCGAGAGTATAATAAACTTAACGCCTTCAGATCAAGCATTCAAACAATTACGTTTCAATGTTGCGTTTTCGTTAACTTTACGTTTCTAACGCAGTCCATAAATACATACGTCTTTTGTTTTAAAATCACAATTTTTAGGCGCCATAAACTAATAATAGTAAAATACGTTGTTTTGTACTTAAAGTTATGCGGCATGTGACTTAAAGATCTCACGATGTCACACCTCTGACAGACAATCCCATAGTCCATAATAATGTCTCCTAATCAACAGCTCATCTAGTTGAGTGAGTAAAAAATTACGTAATATCACTCACGACAACAATACTTCGTTAAATCCTTGCATGTGTCTCATGAGCGTACGGTATCATGTGACCATAGATATAGATTTGGACGGGACAGTCCCGGTTGCAAGCTATACATCCCTCTAGCCCAAGGAAAGGCAAAAAGTTTACCTTTGGCTCGATTATTATCAGCCACATTCATACCTAAATATATGTAGACTTATTGTTATATAGTGGATTTCCGTAGATTATGTTCCGTCTACAAATTAAAAAAAACAGCCTTGATATTAGTTTGTTTGTACGTTATTCGTATTTATTTCCTATTTGACAAAAAGCAGTAAAACGCCATAAAATATTTATATTTAATAAAATTCCGGATACATTCCGCTCAATTAAGAAAAATGGTCACATTAGTATACACCGAACCAAATATTAGTTGTACAACAAATATTGCATGTGAATGTACAACGTATTGCAAATGTTTGAAGCGTTGAAATCGCGTCGAAAATATCTAACAGCTGCGTTCTTAAGTCGCTTGCGGTACAGTCGTGTACAGTTGTATAAATCTTTGAACAACGACAATGAGAACAAACGGTCCCTCGCCCGACATAACTTGTAATATGTTAATTTATATTTAATATAATAAATTCGTATTGAATAGAGAAATGTCCGGGGACAACGACATATTGTCCTTGCGGTACAATGGCTAAGCAACCTTCAATTGCGTTAATCCGTTTTATTGCGTGTCACGAGCAGTTTTTGTGGACACGGCTTTGAGTACAGATGATAAAAAAATGTTTATGACCTGGAATGATGAGTGCATAATGGGCGATGATAAAAATTATATTTATTGTTTTTTCCCCAACATGCACAATTAAACTCAAATAAGTTTGATTGGAGAATTAAATTTTCGTCTAAGCAGGCATCGAATGATGAAATGGTTGAATTGTTGTTTTATGTGTGTCTACTTCTTTGTCAGCTTATGTCATAGTTGCCTATGTGTATGACAAATTTATATGTGTTCAAGAACATACAAATTACGAAATTTAATCTTCCATATGTAATAAATTTTGTGAGAATTAATAATAATATGCTATATAGGTACCTTTCTTTAAAATTTTTAATGCCTGCCAATTAAAACAAGAACTTACAATTTGTTTTTCTTGAAGTGACATTATATTACCAGTAGGTATATAAAACAATATATCATCACCAACAAGATTATATTTCTCACCGACTGTACGCTTGACACCTCGCGTACATCTTCACAGGCAGAGTCCTTAAATCATGTTTAATTGTCATAGAAAAACACTTTCTATGTAAATAGGGCTAGACAAGATTAGTCCATGAATGGCGTAATTAGGAGATTTATATGCAAAGCTGCGTTTGTGGTACACTTTATTATGCGATGAAAAGAAGCGGGTACACGGGCTAATGCTAGTTTGAGTGCACCATTGTGCCCCAATTCGTGGGTCACTCCCATTGCAACAGATTTATGACGTGTACAGTGATTTAATAAAGGATTATATTTATGGTCCACGCATTCCCAGGAATAGGGAAACCGATGGTCATCTTAGCATCTGTCGTTTTAATTACGAACTGTATCTGTTACGACTACTATTCAGTTTTTTATTATAAAAAATATGACATAGTTTTAGTGAATATCAAAGTATTAGTATATACTAAGTAACTGTAATAAGCTAAATAAAATAAAAGAAAACAATATTTTTAAAGAAATTAGAATGAAGTTCTTTTAGGTTTATTTAGAAGCTATTTCTGGTGGTAGAACTACTGGTTGTACCACCAGAAAAATGGTTCAACGTAAGAGATACCATTCCAATTATTTCTAGTGTGAAGCAGTTCAGTGGAATATAAGGCGACCATCTCAGTCCTAGGGGGTAGTAACGCGTCCGTGATCGACTTCGGATAGAACCCTTGTACCCTATATGAAGTTGATTACAGATATCGATGGGCGACAAGCCACTTGACACTTATCTGCTAAAAAAAAGTTTAATATAGAATTGTTACAAATAATATAGTTAAAAACCACAAAATTCGGGCGTGAGAAGTTTTCTTCTTGTTTTTTTTTTCAAGTTTCAAAAAAAATGCGTATAAAAACCAGATTGATAAAAAATTATTGAATCAAAGTTAATTTGCAATACAGCAGAAATTACATGCACTTTTATTATCTAAATTTAAATTTAAATATTTTTGACTATAACTGACAGTAAGAACACATTTCTGTTATCTTGACTCTTATTTCTTAGCAATTTTTTATCGGCTCTTCCCACAGTCTTCGTTAGCAAATTTGCAAGAAAAAAGATGACACGGGTAATTTTTGATTGACAGTGCCGCCTGCTTTGTTGTACCGAAGTCACAAACAACGGAGTTCACAGGTCGCTTCGGACGACCTTTTGTCGAAATGTTGCGACCTTTTGTCGTATACTGTCGAGATCTTTTGTCGGAGCGTTAGACTGTGTCACATCCCGACAAGGAAACAAAAGGTCTTTTGAACATCCCTTGAATGTTTGATACAGTCCCACTTTCTTATGACAACTGATATTTGAATAGGTTCATTTAAATTTACATAAGAAGCAAAAAAATATATAATTTACATGAATCGCACAAAAAATAAGTACTTGATAACTGACATTTTACAAAGGTTTCTTTGGTTCGACCAGGAAGGTACTACCGCCACGCTTAATTCTGCCGTAAAGTGATTGCGTCTACCTTGCGTCCTATTTTAGTCTTCAGAAGTGCCAGTGCATCAGCTAGAATCAATAGGCAGGTAAAATATACCGCTGCTTTGCATGAATAAAAGCTTAATTCAAAATAATTCATTTTCAATTAAATGAAATAAATGAAAACACACGCTCACGCTTTCCACACTCATAGCCCCACACTAGGATTTTCTCCTGTATCGTGGGTGCCATGGGCACACAAAGACAAATACACAAACACCTAGACCCAGAACAGAAATCTAAATTCATTATTCATATCTCTGTCTGGCCGGGAATCGAACCCGGGACCCACTGCGCGTCAGACCGGTGTGATGACCGCTCTGCCACGCGGGTTGTCAAGATACAGCTTTATGAATAAAAGGCCTAGAATAGAAAACTTGACGCTCTAACTAAGGTACCTGCGGCAAATAAGGCCCGGGGGGTAATAAAGCCCACATTTGAAAACTCACGCCAAAATATTTCGGTTCTAACTTTACTTACATATGTATACCAAGGCAACTGTGATCACTGGCCTATTTTTTATTATTTTAAAATAAGTGATTTTGTGTTCTATATCGAACAGTTATGCCCATTGACATCTGTTATCAACTCCATTAACCGTCAGATGGACTGCATGTTTGTTTGCTACCTTCAATCGTGTAAATCTCAAGAAATAAACGCTTAAACCTTGGACGGTATTTACATAATCTTTACGCGTAGGGGTATGAAAGTCAATCTAAAACTTATATTCATATTTTAGTCATGGTAATTTACAGACCTAAAAGACTGGATAAATAAGTTACGAGTAACAAAAATACTACTCAAAGCCTTGAAAGTTTTATATATCCCGCAAATAATCCAACTGCATCGAATCTTCCCCACCATTCGCTCTAATTACGTAACTTGTCTTTAATTATACGGTATACCTCGATAAGCCTCACGTTTAATCGAAACTTGAAAACTTTGTCCAATAGCTGGATGTTAACAGACCGGAATAGCAAAAAAAATATTGTCGGAAAGAAAAAGAACAGGTAGGAAAGGGGCAGAAGTTACAAAACTTCCTTGACTTGTTTGTAAGGCTTCTGTTTTAACTTTGGTCCAAGTAACTAAAAGTTTGGGTCGACTGTTTCTAATTCAGGATTACTGTTTTCGTCGCATTCACGAGTTTTACCTTCGTAGCGTAGTGATTAGGCTGGAAAATATTGTGCATTAAATATCATTATAGCATAACATGTTATAAAAACACTCATCTTTACTGGTGTATTCCAATCTTATCTATTATTTAGTTCTACCAGTAAAACAAACTGGACTCTTTTAAATAATTATTTTGTATATTATTACAACTGAATGGAATACAAAATCATTCAGGTAAGGATTATATAATTGGATTAAGTGCTCGTAGCATTATACATCTAAATATGCTATCTTAATTTTCCGTTATATTAGGTCATCACTTTATCTCATTTCAAAGGCAAGATTTTGAGGCGTTGACGTTATCTTACGTTACTTTTTGTAAATAGAGCTAAAAGAGCTTTGAATTCATTATTTTATTATTATTTTATGAATACCATTAGTTTTTTTTTCATTTAAGTTGTTATATTTATTTTCCATGTGTCTATTTTATATTACAGTTTTTTCATGATTGTAAATGAAATATATCAATTAAATAGCTGTGAGAAAATAATACAAGCCTATATTATACATTTATTTATTTTGCGTGAAATTAAGTGTTAAACCATGAAAGAAAAGGAAATATAGGTGGAATGTATGGTGAACGAATTTATCCTGAGCTCCTAGTTTTCAACCCTCCTTTGGATCACCACAATGCACCCCAGTATCGTTTGGCCATACCGTCCATCCTATCCGGATCCTCTTCTATCTATGTTTCTACCCCTTTTATATTACGGATTGCTGAAATAAAAGGGGAATGGTAGCTCTGGATACGCTGGTCCAGATCCAATGTATTTGTCTTTAGGCTTAGAGAGGCATGGATGCTGTATCTGAGACAGGAAATTAGGTTTTGCTGTTTGAATGTGATGTGGTTTCTGTGGGATCGATTCATGTTGAAGAGTACCAGTAAATTTAGATACTACTGTAAAAACAGTGAAAGATTTAAGGAGTGCATCATCTCCTTTTATATTTTTTTAAATTTTAATTAGTTGAATGGGCAACATTTGTTCAACTGGTAACAATAAAAAAGTTAAGCAAATAACTAACTGGCGAGTACGATATCGTTTGGTAAAGAATTCCGTAGCCCTACGTATTTATCATTAAAAGAGGGACAAATAATAATTAGTACCTTTTAAAAACAGTGCTGCGGTACAGTCTTAAAAAAATGGTCAATTGGCTCAATAGCTAGGTAGCTTCTGGGTAAGAATCTCAGGTACCCAGATATTATTTTCCAAATTTATGTGCGTATTCGACATAAGGCCTACGTCCAGCAGTGGACCTCGAAAGGTTGATAGATTCGACATAAATGATCACTTGTTAAAGGGTAAAGGAACACATATTGATAAAATCTACACGCCTCACCGCTCTGAGCCAAACCTTAAGTACACAGTTTCATATTTTTGTTATCATTTTATTGTAATTATCATGTACTAAACGATCGAGTGGCGATCATGTTTAGGTAAAAGGAGCACAGGTCGCCCCTTACTAGATTGATCGATGAACTGAGGCTTATATTTAGCAGTGGACCTTGAAAAGCTGATAGATGGCTGGATGAAAACGATTCATTTTCAAGTTCTTGTCTCCATTCTGCGTACCCTTATTACTAACAAAATGATTCTAAGTATAATTGTTAATAATAGAAAAATATTAATGAGAAAGTTCTTGCCTCTGTTCTGCATACGACCATCCCGGTACTACATACCGCATCGTCTTTTGGCGTACATTCGGCCACAGCGCTCGATAAGCGACAGATTATAGTCACCGAGCGCCGTGCAGTTTCCACTTTGATCGAGTTAGTTGATGCTTTGTTATAGAATATGTAATATAGATAAATAATTAACACTTTATTGTTCACAATAAATTAAAACATTACGTACAAGTCTATGCCTAAACGATGAATATTTAAAGGTTTCCAACACTTAAACCCTTCGAGGTTATAGGATAGCTAAGGCCCCTTAAACAGTCATGTCCATGGACGGTAAAATCCACTTTACTTACGATGCACGCTCCTTTATTTACTATTTGTCGTTAACACATTACTGTCCCACTGCTGGGCACGGGAGGCAGCAACCGGACAATCTCTCGGGGATATATGCCATAGTCCACCATTGAGCCAGCACGAAATGGTAGTCTTCACACACCTGTGAAAACTTATTTTTAAGAATTGTCAGATATGTAGGCTTTATTTATTTCTCAGGATTATTCTCACAACATTATAGCAAACCTATTTGTAAGCGCACTTATTAATTTTTTTTTTATAACTTTGCAAAGAATTTTATATCTTCACTTCACCGGCGTTAATCTGCTTAAGATTACACGCTCATGAGTAAAATCCATCAATTTGAACGCTCACTCCACTCTGTCTCTTATTAGCTTCATAATTAGCGGAAAACTGTACTATGTGCACTCGTCGTTATACCAATAATTAAAAACAACTTATTTCAGGCTCTATTATTAAAATACAAGATCCGTTTTCGATTGAATTATTACCTGGTTACTTATATGTGATTTTGTTTAAAACAAGACTCTATGTGATATTACGAAGGGTTGGTTTTAGGGTGGTTTTTCGTGTCAGTGGATGTTTCCACATGGTTGCCTCAATCCCCAGTGTCGGCCACGTGGGGCACCCCGTCGTGGTACTGATTGTCGATTGCCGTTTTACGTTACAACCCTGATATTAGAATTATTTTTAATACTCCATAATGAATTGGGTACTCATCTGTAACGGTGTTAAACATTTAGGTACAATTTTAAAGATATACTATTAGTAGCTAACGCTTATTACTTTGCACTTTATTCATATTAGGAACTAATAATTTAAACCTTAAACCAATGAATGAGACATTTTAACTCTGTAGTGTAATAACAATATTGAGACGCTTTTTTGTTGGTTTAAACACTTTATAAAAAGATCCATAAAGCTCATTACATAATTTTTGTACCTATTTACTGGTACGGCAAGATATTCATATTATGCTTTGATATGATGATCAAGATTAATATTGGTTGCTAGCATTTATTTCCTCCTTTACACTGTCCGGAATTGGAAATCATTCCGCTTTTTCTAAATAAAATTAGAATCAGTCGCATTAACGGTGAATCGTCAAAAACGTAATATCCCTAAAATTAATATTCATAATCTTATATCAGAATAACATCTGAGCAAATTGATTTAGTACGTGTCTTTATTATGTATAAAGTACAAAAACCGCGCCGACATTGAAGTGCAACTGAGAATTACTTTGCAATAATTTACTGATAAAGAGTAGGTATTTCTCGCAAATTCAAAACCTCCGTAATTCAAATCAACGGATACGCGACCAGCAAATTCGAATTATAATTCCATTCTTATTTCAAATTGCATTATTTTTAAAATTTCAACTTCTAACAATAGAACAGGTATTGCGGCCAGATATTAGAAATTAATTTGAAGAGCGATTGCATAACCGAAATACTTACAGAACAAAACGATGTTAGAACATTTTCGGAGGCGTTTTGTCCTTCTAAATGACGTTATAATTTGCGTGAAATTATATATTTCATTGTGGCACCTGTTAATTATGGGTAGAATAACACATCAGAACAATACTGACGGTAGCCAGAGCGCCGACTCATCGTCGGTGGGAGGTGCATAAGAAGAACAAAAAACGAATATTTTAACGCCTATTATAATGCGTAGGCTTTTGTTTCGTATTTAATGGTCTCGGTTCTTAACAGGTATTTTACAACGAACACTTTTAGTGGTAAGTGGTAAGTAATGAGATCGGCAGCAGAAATGTTAAGCAGCAACTTGTACACCCCTCCCGAGATGCACTGTTGTCATTGGCTGCCTTTATCCGATACTGAACATTTCTGATATGTCAAGCCCTAAGTATGTATACTAAAATTAATTAATGTGATCTATACAATGCTTGCCGTATGAATATGAATATGAATATGCGCATGTGGTTTTATGGCACAATTGCCAATTCAACTGCAAGTCTTTTCTACTTTCCAATCAAATTCCTTAGTTTCGAAATTTGTTTCTAACAGGCGTACTTTTTATATCTTGGTCGCAAAAAATGACGATTAGTACCAAAATAAAATATTTACCACACTTAAGCACCTGCCAGACACCTTTTCATTGTTGTAGATGACATACATATTAATAAGCGTTTAGAAGAATGATGAAATAAATTCATAATTTCTAACTTGTTTATTGATAATAATTTCTACAGCGCACTTCATAATAAATCGCTCTGAAATACCTTACGTCGGTTCCGACTACAAATTTTCCTTTGATGTTATGGAAATAATGCACCTGGCTTACAGAACAACTAATTTGCATGTTCACAGTGAGAAACCCGACAGATATAGTAGGTATAGACTTAATTAAGCAACGTGGATATTCACGGCTTTGTGTGGCGTATGGAAGCATTTCTGCAAGTAATGCACCTAATAAACTAACTGATTACTATTTTCCTGTTCATAAAGGGAGGCACAATACAAAATAATCTACAAGAATGGAGGGCCGCACTAAAGAATGCTATTAACGGTACAATAATAATAATAATGGGCTATCGGTCTCAAGCCTGCCGATACAACAGGAGCAATCCAGATAATTTTCATTACATACATTTCTATTCGGTGTTGTCGGTCGATTCTAGAACGCATTATGCGAAGCCGCGGGCGGTCCGCGCGAGATCGATTGTGGCACATCACTACCGAGCGGATCCCGCCAAAATTTAAATGTCATCGTTCCAATTCGAAATTCAATTACGTGTAATTAATGCCGCCTGTGCCGGTGGCGGAACTCGAGCTGTTACCGATTTGAAAACAATGGCCAAACGCCACGCCGCCGCCGCACTGAAACGCAACTCATACGTACCTTTTTTTTCTTTTTTTAATAGTTTTTATCTGTGCTGTTGATAGCTATTAGAATAATAATGATTAATGGACCGTTTGCAACTTTTTTGTTGGATTTCGTACGTGTTGCAGAGATCTCAATCTGTGTCACGTTTCCGTGGCAAAAGAGGCCGTTACGAACAAATTGTACTAAGGTGTAAATTAATTACAAAAAATATATTACCAATTGTCATTTAATGCCTCCGTTAATTGAATTTGTATATTGTTGATTGTTATCGCTCTAATGTTCTGCAGCGCAACGAAAACATTTGCATTTCAATGCTATATCAAGTGTTTCCTGACTTAAAATAAGGAAATTAAATTTATTGCCAATTATAAGTGTAATGATTTTAATTAATAAATGTAACTATAAATTTGAATAAATATTGTATATCTACTTAAATAGAAAGTATATGGTAGAAGTCATTTTACCTCGACTGTGTCAGAAGGAGAGTAATTTTTTAAGCTTATGTGTGTATGTCCATGTTCTTTCTTCCAAACGGCTTGACGAATTGTGTTATGTGATATTTTTCTTATTAAAACAATTTAAAAATTAAAAAAAAATAGCTACTTACGTGTTTTTTTTATTGTATTTTTAAATAACTTAAAAGAAAACTACATTTATACACTAATAACTTCTTTAAAAACATTAGAACAAAAAACCCGACTTAAAACGATGTTTTGTTCATAACGATATATATTTATTTAACGCTTATATGAGTTTTTGTCAAAATAGTCAAGTAAAAGTATTATAACATATCTATTTTTAAGTTGGTCTATTTATAACAAAAATACATACATACATACATACTAACATACATACGTACATGCATACATACATACACTCAAAAAACATTACCCTCTTCTGACGCAGTCAGGTAAAAATCTACTTTCATATGATTATTCACACTAACTTACTAACAATGGCGAAAGATTATAAGGATCATCATGATGTATACATGTTTGTTATTCTTTCACGCAAAACTAGGTCGGATTCTGCTGAAATTTGGCACTTAGATAGTTTATGATCTCGAATAACACACGGGCTACTCATTCCTGTAGTAAACGTGACCGAAGCGGTTAAGCTCGTTGTCCATATTAATATTAATAGTAGTAGGTACCGGTGACGAAGCCCGACAAACCTGGTCATTGGCACGCAGCTCACCGTCTTGGCGTAATTATTCAACGCGACACAATGTTATACAAAACTATTACAATTATTCAACAGAAGTTTCCCAGCCGAAGACAATGTAGTATTGTCCGGGACAAGTATACGAGCTTGTCCGTAACGCACGACTACGATTCTACGACTCTATGAACACTGACCGTAGAAGTCGGTACTACCCCTAATAACTCTAATAATAAAAACGAAAAATAACTAAAACAACCTATATGTTAACTGTGATTTTAGCAACTCACTCGTTAAATGAACTTTCGATATTTTAATTAGTGTGAATCAAATAACTAATTGTTTGTAAGGGTGCGTCTACATCTGGCGAATGTACCGCGAATGTGCAGTTCGCGAGCCGCTTGCAAGCTGCCCGCGAGCTGCGCGCGTGTAGCTACGTTAATGATTTGATGCGCCTCTTTAACGCAAAACGAACAAAAATGCACACGCGCAACTCGCTAACGTCTCGTGAGCTGCACATTCGCGGCACATTCGCCAGATGTGGACGCACCCTTACAGTTCGTTCAATTTTGGTTGCTAGAACTTTCGGCTTCGGCCAATGGCCTATTTTGGCCAAAGCCGGAGCTTCGATCGGACACTACTTATCATATAATATAAGAGATAAGAGAAAAAGTGGTTTGATTAGAAATTCTGTGTCTTACTTTGTTGCATTTTCAATATGGCTATCTAATAAAAAGTTTTATAAAACTATTATTTGTATATAATAATGTAGGTATAATATTATGTGTGATAGTAACAATATAATAAATTGAGTTCATGATACTTCTGTGATAATAATAGTTTTTAAAAGTTATGTATATATATGTATTTTATTTTTTATATTCAATGTTTATCTTCTGATTGACTGTTTTACATTTCTCTTTTTATAATGTATTTACATAAATAAAAAACTGTTATCATAATTGCTTTTTATTTTAACAAAATTTCACTGAATTGTTAGCTGTGACTATATTGGTTTATTCATTTAACATTATATATCTATAGGGACTTTCTCAGACTATGCGGTTGGAAGTGATTAACTATGTTCACCCACCAGCTATCTTCTACGCCTTTTGTGAATTCTCGGATGAATCTGTAGTTCAATATGAACATTTTGTCTTGAAGCTCTGGTTGGACACTGCAAAAAATAATTGTTATTATAATTTTTATGAAAATATTCATTTCTATAAAAAATGTGGAAATACAGGATGCAGTGCCAGTTAAATAAATTTGCCATTAATTGTAAAATTTCATTACAATGATTATCTTGTTGTACCATTCAGTTCATAAGTGGCTGATATAATTAGTGGTCATAGCATCTCAAAGTAATATTTTTAGTTAAAGATACATTATATGATTTTAAGGTGTATTATCGTGGAATTGATACATTTTAATATGTCAAGGGTACTCTTTAATCAGTTAGTATTGTATGTAGTCATATGGAACCTTAGAAAAGAAAAAGGAACTAGATGGGTAGATAGGCTAATCTACCATAGTGCTTGTCAACGGTGTCTCCCCGCCACCGCCGTTTCGTCGTGACCACGTTCCATATAACTGGGTGTAATATCGGCAAAAACAAACCCAAAAACTACATATTGTGAGTACCCATAATAAATTAAAGTTAAATTTTCGCTATGTTTACGCTATTACAATGAGACAGTAAGACCAAAATTGTTGGGGACATGTTATTGATAAAGCCAAGAAGACACAAATGCTCACACTAAAACATCTTCATTCTCTTTTAGTACCTGTAATTTATGTCTGCAGTAAAACACTGGTTCCTTATGAGGGACATTTTGTTTAAGAGTAATTTTGTAATCTACTCACCCTAAAGATATAGGTGGTACATCACCAGTCTCTTGCATTTGCTTGAGCCCCTTTAAAACGTGGTAGCACATTGTAATCTCCACCCAACGTTTATCTGATTCGTCAAACATTACACCTACCTGAAAGGGTTTATTTTAAATATATAGGCATATTTATTTAGTGACCGACTGAAAATTTGGTTTCAGCCAGTTTCAGTCAGAAAAATCTAGTTTCCGTTCCTAGTAAACTAGGCAGTGCAGATAAAACAGATTACGTGAATTATTTTGTTCTAATTGAATGTTGTTTTAAGTTTACTACCAAAAGTAAGTTTTTACTTTAATATATTTATTTAGTTTAATCATTTGTGAAAGTTACCATTGTAATTAGAATTAATAATGAAAATTAAGAATTAAGAAAACATTGTGGTTCTTTAAAAACTTTAAAATGTTGTAAATTGTCATTTTTAACTCTTTCGACTTAAAATAATGCAAACCCCTGGTCTAGTTAGTGCTAGTGGCCTAGCTAGCCAAGTGCTAGGAATTAACACCAAATTATGTAAAAAATATAAAGAAAATATACTTAATAAAGATCAAAACAAACCTGGTAGGGAAAACAATAGAAAATATCCTCCTTATCGACAGCCAGCAGCTGTCTTTGTGAGACAGACAGTTTGGAAACCGCTGTCTTTAAGGCTGCGATCGCATCCTTATCAACTAGTCCATCAAGCGCTTTGAAATCACTCTTTTGTAGGCATTCTGAAACAACCTAACAACAAATGTTAGATATGAAAAGGTCATCAACCCACTTTTTTGCATGGGTGTCTCTGAGGAAAAGGGTTAAGGACAGATCAACTATTCTGGTCAAATGCAGATTGGTAGACTACACATCCTTTTTTTTGGGCATATTTTTTTCTGCTTAATTTAAATATGAAAATTTAACAACACTTTCTGGGACTTTGACCCACAAGTAATGGAATGAGAGAATCAAATGAAATCCACTTAAGCTATCGCTGTTTTTAATGCAGATACGTAAAAATACGTTGTTAAGAATCTAAAGATTTTTGTAAATAAATCAACAATTTATACAAAGCACACATTTTTTTACTGTAAATTTTATTGTGTGGTAGAATTTCATAAATAAATTGTAAATAGTTCAATTTTGAAGCATTTAGTAACTGTGGAGCAGTGCATGAAATTCTGATGCGTACTGCTTGCTTATTTCATAGTAGTTTGTTGGAAGAGTCTACTATTCATTCTTGGAAAAATTTAAGAAATTGTTAATAAATATAAATAATTGAATACAAACCTGAACAGCATGTTTTGAGGCCTCAATGAATTCGTGTAAGCTAAATTCTTGGTCGAAGTAAGGCCTAATGATAAAGTTCGCGAACATCCAATTCTTAATGAATTTAATAAATGATGGCCATACAATTGGTGGGAATTCCATCAACTGCGGGAGTTTCCGAGCCCCTGGCGCTCCTGATCGATCTTCGCAGTAATTCCGAAGTTGTATTACTGGACATGTTGAGGTTACAGGAATTTGTATTTTTTTGTAACTTATTCTGTCACATAACCTAAATGTCCGTGTAGTCAAAACTTGCCTAAGAGCTAAGTTCATATTTTGTTTTTGTGGAAAAAAATAAAAGGTTTACTTATAAGCAAATAGAAAGTGAAACATGAATTGCAATTTCTTAAAAATTAAATATACACATAAAATAAAAACATTTGTTTTTTCCAAATTTTCGGATATCTTAAAACTGTCAATCTCTCGATTGGATAATCTGTTTATTTTGAACAATATTCCTGTTGTGATTGGTTATATTTTTGGAAATGTCTTTTTGCTATTGGTTAAAACTATTTACAAGATGATTTTCATGTATGAGTACAAGCAAAGATATCGTAATCAGTATTTCTTCTTACTACAAAAATATAGATATGAAATGTATATTACAGAATTATTTATATAACTTATACTTCAATAAATATTTATTTACATAATTTATATTTAAAAATCCTTTTTTAGTTTAGTTTTTATTATCTAAGATGAAGTCTCTTGTGTTCCATTTTACGGGCACATAACATTTGTAGCTAATAATATTTTTTTATATTGCTGTCAAGTTCTGTCAGTGCCACTGCCATTTCAGCCATCTGTCATTTGCCCCTCTTGTTTTAGTAGAAATTACTGTTGAACATATTTTATTACTATTAATGGGCTGATTGTCGTTTTCGAATTTCGGTTTATGTGTTAAATTAGTCCAAAACAATCCTCACAATGGATGACCAAGTGTGTCCTCGCTGTAAAACAACGAAATACAGAAATCCGTCGTTAAAATTGATGGTTAATGTATGCGGCCATGCTTTGTGCGAAAGCTGTGTTGAATTGCTGTTTTTGAAAGGTACCGGCATTTCTTATTGTTGTTTCTCTTATTCATATTAATAATGTTCTAACGGTATCGCGTCCACACTATTTCCATGATTCGTCAAATGTTCGATTCGAACGAATGATTCGAACTTCAAAGTTTTGTAAAGTACATTCAATAAATATTTTTGAGGTATTATGGCGTGTTAAATAATTTACTACTTCTTTATAAAACTTAAAGAAAATGTGACACCATTTTATTTAATTTTATAGAGTTTAAATTGAGGGCAGATTTTATGTAAAATATAATATATAATATTCACCTTTAGGCTTCTATGGTCTTCTGTATTTTTCGTAATTAGCTTCCGATATCATTCTTATATGGCAAAGTCTGTCACAATTTCTAATAACTAACATTTGCACAATTTTTTTGATTCACTTGTACTATACTCAATATAGAATTTTAAAAATTACATTAAAAAAATGTCTATGTATTGTTAGATTTATAATTAACATTTATTTGCCTTCAAATGTTGTTTGATTATTTATATGTACCAGTTCCATACATTTTATATTGCAAAATAACTTTCTCACTCTAACAATTGTCAAGTTTGTTCTACTGTACATATCACAAGGAATCATACTTTTGATGAATCTGCATTGTATACTATGTTGAAACATGATTTTAAGCTGATATTATCGCGGAAGTTAATTTTAACATGTTACGGGAACTCACAATATGCAGTTTTTGAATTTCTTTTTGCCAATATTTTAATATGTAGAAATATTTTGAAAAATATGCAAGTGGGCTACTAACTGTGTATTAATAAAGGCGACCATTATTTTATTTCTATTTCTATTTATTATTTTCAGGATCCGGCTCATGTCCTGAATGTAATGTACCACTACGTAGAAGCAATTTCAGGGTCCAAATATTTGAAGATCCTATGGTTGAAAAGGAGATAGACATTAGAAAGAGAGTTCTCAAAGATTATAACAAAAAGGAAGAGGATTTTGCTACAATAAGAGAATACAATGACTATTTAGAAGAAATCGAAACTATAGTATACAATTTAGCTAATAATATAGATGTTGTGGGTACAAATAAAAGGATAGAGCAATATAAAAAAGAGAATAAGGAGATCATTATGAAGAATAAAGCCAAACTTGGTATGACATATTTTTCATGTTACCCTTTTTTTATCTAATTCAAATAGCAAACAATTATGCAGTCCATCTGATAGTCACTGGCTACTAAAGCCCATAGACATCTGTGGGCAACTTTCTATAGAACAGTGGTTCTATTTAAAATCAATCACAGATGCGTTGCTACATCCAATAACTATGATGGTCACAAGATATATAAATGAGCTGGCAAACACACCCTGTGAAATACTAGTGTGCACACTAGAAATAGGTGTGGCCATGGTACCTCTCTGGTCGAACTTTATATGTTCTACCAACTTTTTTTTTGTGACGGGGGGGAAACCTTCTATAGGTTCACCGACGGAGATGTGAACGCCATTAAAAAAAAAAGGTACACCGAAGCTTTGAGAGAGACTTTGGGTTATGTGGGATTTACTCACTAAAACCCTCTTGGTGGCCTTCCTCAGCGCTTGCAGGGGACTTCGGGATCTTCAATGGAATGCGCTGGTGTCCCGTAGTGCGGCACCCCTCACGGGCTCATCTCTTAGGGGACGTGCAACTGTCCCCCAACACCTTTTAACCACCTGAGATTCTTCTTTTCACCTTTGGTTCTACCACCGGACAACTTATTACTTATCTTACTTAATATTATAAATGTGAAAGTTTGTGAAGATATATGTGTGTTTGTTATTGTCTCATGCAAACACTACTGATTGTTGTATAGCCAATTTTGTGTATGTGTAAATGTGTAATTGAGGACATCAAACCATAATGTTGAAGGACAACCATTAATATATGAGGAAAGTATTGTGGGTGGCTGTACTTTGATTTGTTGTATACTGTCCCTGTAGTGCCGACACCAGAATAGGGCTACGGTATCCCCTGCTTGTCGTAAAAGGGGGCTTCCGTGGTTGCCGGCTGTAACAGTGGGAGCTCGAACAATCCAGTCAAGCAACTGGCAAGGACAGTGCAAGTCACATGCTGTCATAAACACCTGAAGAACACCTCTGTATTTTTCTCCCTTTTGATTTTATGTCTATTCCTAATTAGGACCTTTGCCATTTTTACACTTCTGTCTGATGTGATACAATATTCAGCTTTGTAAATTATTTTTAGGTCAAAAAGAATTAGAACTTGAAGAAATTTTAGAAATAGAGAAACAAATGGAAGAGCTAAGAAGAGCAGAAATAGTCAGAATGGAGCAGGAAGCAAAAAAACAGAAGATTAGAGAAAAAGAAGCGCTCATAGATGAACTTATGTTTGCGGACGGGGATGCTAAGGATATATTAACGACATTTGCACAAACCATTGCAAATAAGCCAGATGTAGAAATTGCTCCTGTAGTACCAAAGGTATTTTTTTTCTTTAAGTAAGCAAAGACTTAACTTTACCAGGTGAAAGAACCAAAGTAGTTCGACCGCAGAAGTATTGCCACACCTTTTTCTAGCGAGAAGCAATTTTTACGTTTCGGTAGGAAGAGTGTGGTTCCCGGCTCACAGTACACGGCGTATGTATGAGGTGACCGACCTAGTCCTTAGGAGTAGCAATGCATCTGTGGTCGACTTCAGATAGAACCCCTGTTCTATATGACGAAGGTGTGACGGTGGTACTTCCCCCGTCGAACTACATTGGTTCTACCACCTGGCACATTAATTTTGTTCTGAAATGTCTATCAAATAGATTCACTCCCAGCACTAAGGCAGTAATGATTTATTGACGAATAATTCTTTAAACACGTATTATTATTTATTATCCCAGCCAACCTGATGTGATAGATATAGCTTATTAAATATTATATCTTGTATTGAATATCATCAGGTAACACAATTTTCATCCGGTGTCAAGTTCACCCGAGGCTCTGGTCAACTTCCCATCCCGATAATCGAGGAGGGACCCTTATACAAGTATGAAGCACCGGTCGTACCAGATAGGTGTGGTCCGGACCCACCTTCCATCCAAGATATAGTTACTAATGGGTATCTGCAACATGTGAGGTGAGGTTATAAATTATAATATCTGAAAAAGTTTAAATGAACATATTCTACTATTACTATAAATCAGGATTTTCTAGTATTTTTTATAATACCTATTAATATTTGAGGATTGTTATTGTTATTTGTTATAAAAAAGAGTATAATAAATTTTTACTTTTTTAATAATATCGTAGAAATTTATAGTAACAGAACAATATTGATAAATCGCAGAATAGACAGGCTGTAACATATTAATGTATTAACTCTATAGCCTTGGTTGTGTCATGTAATTGAGGCATTTAAATTCTGGCTGTGAAAATAGTGTTTTTTTTAATAAGTATTGATGTTTACTAATAAACAAAATTTTGTATAATTAAAATAAATTTCTGGTATACAACTTGTTTGATTTGATAAAATGCATAAGAATTGATCAAACAAATTAGAGTTACACAATTTTTATAATCCAACTTAAGGTAGTTAAATTTCTACTGATAACTAAATTTTGATATGATTATATGTTAAAACATTTATTGCCTTTTACAGAGCAGAGACAGACACAGAGAAGGCCGGTGGCTACTCATCAACTTTGCCGTGCTTGAGGGCTCTCCAGGATGCTTTGGCTGGTCTCTATCACGCCAGCTGACAGATAGATCATCCCGTGCCCACTAATCCTGTTATCATACTCGATTAGCTATGTTATAGGCTTGCATGGGTGTAGCTATAGCTATAAGAGGGGAGGGAGGGGCGAGGTGTATATTTCGGCGAAATAAATAAATATCGTGTCGTCTCAGATTGTTTTTATGAATCTATGCGCATATTTACCCTACATGCGCAAAGAATCTTAAAAACATTTGACGCGGTCAGAAATTTATTTTTATACTGTAAATTTTCGAGAAAAAAAATGGTTATTGTAATTCTCGATTGTACTCAGAGAAGTCAGTAAATAGATTCGGTGGCAAGTGAAAAAGAAAGCGCTAGTCTCTGAATTTTTTTCTGACCTTATGCACAGCGAAAGGGGTGGGGTAAATAGTCTCCAAATTTATGAGAAAGGATTGCATTTTTTTTTCATCATTTTACTTTGCCAAGGAAGAGGTCAATAATAATTAGATTCCGAAGGTTGCTATAACAAATATGTACCTTATTTCAAGATTGTTTCAATTCTTCTTCCTTTCGACCGTGCTAAGGGATGAATCTGGACCTCTTAAACCTTATATACGCCCATGTTCGCTAGTGTATCTAAAGGACTGAGTGATTTGGAAGTGATATGGAAGTAAATAAAGTTGGTACTAGTGATGTAGATAGAAAAAGTTGAAGGAAAGTTATTTCAGTGAAGAATTTTCGTTACGAGTTGGAAGGACGATAGTCGGTTTTGCAAACTTATCGCTTTAGTAATGCTATTGTTATTTCTGCTTTCGAGCTCAACAGACTACCTCAATCGATTTTACTGAGTTGATAATGTAATCAACTACCAAGGGATTGTAATTATTAAAATGAAGTAAATATTGTCTTCTAATATTGCTGTCTTTTATCTATCAATAATCTATTTCAATGGATATTAAATACCTATTTTTAACCGACTTCCCAAAGGAAGAGAAGTTATCTATTCGAAGTGTTTTGGACGAAAAAATTATGAGCATTCCCCTGCAAAAAATCTGTTTCACCTACTCCTTTGTAAGATATAAATGAGATCTTTATAAGATTGAAGTAGGAAACGAGCATAATCCAGCTGATGAGACGGCTCTAGAGGACTATGTTGATCGCCTTGTATAAAAGTGGTATTGGTGCCCAGGAAGAACCAATGTAGTTCGATCGGGGAAGCACCACCGCCACACCTATTTCTAGCGTGAAGCAGTTCTTGCGTTTCGTTGGAAGGGTGTGGTTGCCGGCTCACTTTTA
>DWNE01000844.1:0-25102 GCA_018249875.1 Cecropterus toxeus | reverse complement strand
TTGCTTACAAATGTCCATGGGTGGCAGTAACCACTTACCATCAGGTGGGCTGCTTGCTTGTTTGCTACTTCATATTTGTAAAAAAAAAATGTTTTAACATTTTTTTTATGTTACTATTTAACGCAATCTCCTAATAAAAACATTTAGTTCAATAGGAAGATATCATACAAACTTAAATCCTGTAAAATACTTTTAAAGATAACTATCTGTAAAGTAAATACATACAGTCAAACATAGAACCACCTCCTTTTTGAAGTCTGTTAAAAACATGTATGTACTCCAATAATAAGATATATTAAAATAGAAATTATACGAGGATACTGCAAGCTTAAAACATTTAATTAAAAGAGGAAAAGCATGCCAATTTACCCGGCAGTGAGACATAAAAAGAGTTGCAGCCAATAATGCATTTGACACGATTAGAGTGACTCGTTGTGTTTACGCTGGGAAAGTGGTCGCTATAACTTTGGCATTAATCCAAGACAGATGATAATCTAGTTCATTTACCCATTTATAAGAGTTTCATTAGGTATACTACAAGCAACTACTACCTAAACTGTTATGGATTCGTATATAATTTTAAAAGTAGTTATTTTAAACAAACACTCAGACCCAGATCAGAAATCTAAACTCATCATTCAGTACCTGTCTGGCCGGGGATCGAACTCGGGACCCACTGCGTGTCAGACCGGTGTGGTTACCGCTCCGCCACGCGGTCATAACAACTTATTATCAGGTAGACCGTGCTCGTTTGACACTTCAATGTTATAAATAAAAGAAGACTGCAGAAATGACTGAAGTCGCGGAGCGATACGCGCTTTATTTATTTGTCTGCGTAATATTCTTAACCTTGACAATGATCGTAAGTTCGTAAGCATATCGCAGATTTTATATGAAGAATAATAAATAGGCATTAAATAATTTGTCTTGTGTTGAAATTCTAGGAATTTGTAACATAAATCCGTTTGTTTTGAAGGCATTATTTTAAATAGTCATAAAACAGTAGCCTCGTATATCAATCGCTGAAAGCAATTCAAGTACAGATGTTGTTTTCAGCTTTCAGTAGGTTTTAAAACTGGCATGCCGACAATCGATGAATGGGGTATTAGATATATGGTGTGTTATGTACAAATATTTATGTTACAATGTCTGGTTTCCATGATGGTGTATATTTTTAAACCACTAAGTTCTTAATAACATGATTTAGTGAAATAAATGAAAATACATTTTATAATATAGTAGAAGCAAATAAGCATGCGTTCACCTGTAAAGTGGTAAGGTACTGTTTACCAGGTATTACTCACCGCATGGTAGAATCAGTGACGTCCGACCGCGGAGGTACCACCACTATTTAGCTGAGAGAGTGTGGTTGCATGTCACTTATATAGGACCATCCTATAATCATCTGGCGACAATCTTAGCCCTTGGAAGAAGTAACGAATCCGTGATCTACTTCAGATGGAACCCCTGTTCTATAGGAAGTTGCTTAGAGATATCCACGGGCGGCAATAACCTACCATCAGGTTGACTGTATGCTCGTCTGCTACTAAATCCGATAAATAAAAAAAAACAGAGGATAGATAAATGATAATCCTAAAATTACTCGTATTTAAAACTTCTCTAAATCTAAAACAGAGGTTCCCAAACAATTTTTTGTCATAGAACACTTTAAAAAACATTTGCTTCCGGCGAACCCCGTTTGTTTTTGTCGCCAGGTTAAAACCTTCAAAAATGGGGTACGTTTTGAAGTTTTCACCCTGGCGACCAAAAAAAAAAGAACGGGATCCACCGGAAGCAGAAGTTTTGTACGTCGCGGCTGAATACCAACCCTACATTGGGAGTAGTTAAAACGCACATTGACTTTCTTACAATATTATCGCCTATCTGCCTGCACATTGATATGTAGGTAAATCCAAACCAACATTTTTGTTCTTTTATCGAAACCACATAATTTTTAATCATCAATATTCGTGGACCCCCACTCACAACTTGTAGACCCCCATTTTTATTTCACGCTAACGTGGACCCCCCTTGAATCCCTCCTTGGGGGTCCACCTGGACCACTTTGGGAATCACCGATTTATAAGAACAAACGTATTGGATTAAATATACATGAAAAAATCACCTTTTTTACGATATTACACTTATCGATAAAAGTATTACTGAACGAATATTTTAGCGGTACCTTTTTAGATTATGCCTTTCCATGAATTGCTTACTCAGCAATATCATAAGATGACGTAGGCCGATCATGACCTTTTCGTGAAATCGATTTTATATTTTAACGAGTGGTGGTTACTTCATTGTCCGTTAATTGCGTACCTTTTGTTTCCCTTATACCTATGATTCTAATAGCATAACGTTTCGGATGCATTTCCTCGTTGAGAGCAGATTTTTGGGTTATTTTTGGGCATTTTCGGGTAATTTATATTCTTCCCAAGACGAATGCTGAGCCACACCGTATTTAGTTATTAAATATATATTGCATGGCATCGAAAAAAAATATAAATAACAATAAAAACATAAAAGACATTTAATTGTAACTTACGCCACAGAGAAAGCGCACAAAAGCTGGTTAATAAATCTAGAATGAGATAAATCAGAAACAAACACATACCAGACGTCTAACAGTGATAAATTGAACATAACTCATTGATAAATAAAAACTATCTGTTTACTTCAAGTAAAAGTCAAATAAATATTAAATAGTGATTAACATCTCTTACGTTAACAATGAGTTATGTTACAATAAATAATATGTTATTACTTACTCGTAAGTATCAGGTTCTTTGTGGTCAACTTGCTAAAGGTTACGCAAAAAATACATACATGTCTTACGTGTCGTGAATACGCCTTTTTTGTGATATTTTCACCGACTTCTCAAAGAAAAAATTAGATGAAAATATCGAATGCTTTCGTAACTTCGATCTTTCATTAAATCTTATTTCTATTATATTCGCTATTGAATTTTGTACTAAGCTGGGATCTTCTGTCCAGAACATCCTGATCAAAGCCAAAATACTTATGTAAACAAATATCTAATAAGTCGACTCTAATTTCGAATCAGTATCAAAATTCGAAACTGTATATATTTCGGATTACAATCACATATATATTATACAAATATTGTAAACAAGGCAACGTTACAAAGTACTACACTACTACTCGACACAATGAGCGTACTAAAAATGTATGATTACATAGATGATAAAACAGCATGAGCAATGACATATTTCCATAGTTAATTAATTGTCACAGTGTAACGTACATACATATCTTGCCAAGCTTCTTGTTTAGTCAAATGAACGACAGGATACAGAAGCTAGCTTATTCGCTCTGTTAAAAACAAAAGATAATAGATAAACCCATTAGAGTTACATGTCGTGGTAGGAATTCGGTGGTAGTATAAGAAAGGAAGAAAAATATAGGAACTGACCATTTCTAAGTGCTCTCGTAGGTTTATACAAAATATAAACATTAAATTTCATTCCATTTCATTTCAAAATGGAACAGAAAATATTGAAATTAATAAACATCATAATGTTATCAAAATATAGATGAAGAACATTAATATCGTATGTATGTCTGTCGATGATTAATTATGTTGTACTATGGAACTTCTGGTGTTTGTTCAATAATTATTTTTTTTAACCCAATAACGCGATGTATATTTATAGCGTTATTGAACGCTATAAACGAATATACACGAATAATAGTACACGAATAATAAGTGAATAGTTAATTATGTTCTTCAAGTGGAATTGCAGGTAGTCCAAAGTTTGTTTTGAAAGATTTGTATTCGCAATGCTTAGTTTGGCATGAAATTACTGTTTACAAAGTAAATATTAAATTTCGATGAATCATAAATATGTGGATAGGTTTGTAGAAATTATAAAATATCATATAAATAAAACTAAAAGAATAATATTAATTTTAAATACTAACAATATTCGTTCTTATCTTAAAGAATTGTACGCATCAATTTGGAACGACGCTTAATGAAAATACTCGTGATATTGTAAATTCCTTGTTTAAAATATTTCGAGATATGAAATTAATGTTATTGTTTCAGATTGCACAAACTATTTAGCACAACCTACGATGAAAGGCGGGAAACCAGTAGATCTAGCGTATGACATCGACATAGCAAGTGAGTCTAAAAATTTTAACTTAAATAACTGAAATGAACTATTTGTAAAATGTACTTGAATAACTTGAAAACTTGAAACATCGTCACTTTAATAAGACGAATTTCAACGACAACTTAAATTATTCTTTATTTATTCAACTATTCTTCTTAAATTTTGGGTTTTTATGTACGAATTGACTGATACTATTCTGAGTTTACGGTGAATATACCTAGCTGAACAGTTGCTTAATTATGAGTTAAAGAATATTATACTTTGCGTAAAAAAATGTTTGCATTCCAAATACTAAAGAAAAATAATCGAAAAATTGAGTTGAAACATTAATTTAAATTATTATTTTGTCAAATAATGCTAATTAATGATATTATTGCATCAACTCATTTTATAATTTTTGGCGACCCGCGTGGCGGAGCGGTCACCATACCAATCTAACGCGCAGTGGGTCCCGGGTTTGATCTCCGGCCAGACAGACATCTGAATGATGACTTAAAGAAGATGATTTGAATGATGACTTGAATGACTTTGGATTTCTGTTCTGGGTCTGGGTGTTTTTTGTATTAGTCTTTGTGTGTCCATGGCACCCACGACACAGGAGAAATTCCTAGTGTAGGACTATGAGTGTAAAAAGCGTGTTTTTTAATTATAGCAGAAACTAAATTAAATGTATGTTTTCAGATTATGTCCGAACGATGATTTCTTTCGGCATCATCAGCCTCTTCGTGATGGCGATGGGCTGTGGTTTCTCCATATACACCTTCCGTAACCCCAGATATATGTTTAAGCGTCTTGCTGCTGGAATTCATTTTATCAGCAGTAAGTTCTTACAATAAATAATTTTAAAATGTATTGTACCTACCCTTTCTAACCTAAATACGTATCTAAATACATATATTATAACCTATAATTAAGGCATTTATTTATTTATTGCGCCAACAAAGTATACATTATTTCTAACAATTACTTAATTAACAGACAGAAATACAATGTAACTACTACTCCAACAAGTATAGGCACAAATACCATGCTCCAGAAAGTTCTGCGTGCCTTACAAAAAAGTTTAATCAATGAAATAAAATAACATTAAATAAATAAATTAGAATTATTATAAAGGGCTAAATTTTAAATTCATAAAGATTAAATATAATATATCATTTTTTTTTTCGATGTGAAATATCTATGATAGCAAAGTGATGCTTTATGTTTGCTCCATCTATTATACTTTTTCGGAACTATTAAGTATCGGATAAAACTAAGCGGGCTGCCGTATTAGTTCGACTTAGTGCAGGGTACTGTTCGTAGATCGTGTTATTTTCATTATGCTATATTTAGTTTCTATTGCAATTTTGTCTTTTATGAAAATTACTTGTATGAACACGATGTTTCACATCTGCCAGGCGTCACGTCACGGCAATTTTTTGATAGTAATTTTAATAAAAAGTTTTTTTCTGACAGCTTCTTGCACGTTTGTTGTGGTGCAAGTGACAATGTCTTCGGTTGACCACATGAGGAAGAATGTGAAATTTGTTTATCCAGAACCTGCCTATCACTAGTGAGTATTTCTGAGTATCTTTAGTATATAATAGTTACTGTCTCTTATCAGTCGCTCTCCTGAACATTTTCAGTCTTCTCCTAAATGTAGGACGACACCACTTAATATTGAGTAATAAAGCATATTATACTATATGTTAACATTGTGAATTTTGGTGTTTTCTCAATGTTTTCCTTACTAACACAGTTTTATTGAGGAAGATTATACCAATTGATTTTCACTGCGAGTATTTTAACTATGTTTAGGTACTGTTTATTTAAGAATGAGTAATAATAATTTATCTTTTTAACAGCTACCACATCAGCTTCTTCCTGGCGTGGTTCGTGGTTCTCGTCAACCTTTTCGCCGCGGCTTCCTTCCTCTGGTATTCGCGTAAACGAAAAGGTGACAAAGCAGCAACTGATGAGCTGGCGATGGCCGACGAGCCCACCATCATCGGCCGATGACCCCTCAGGCTTGCCCCCAAACGGCTGCTGTGGTCGTATGGATACTTCCTCAAATCTATGCTGATCAGTGCTCAAATGACCAATAGCTGTAACAATATTCTAAAGTCTTCCATATTGTATGTTAAGACATTAAGTCTACATTATAATCTGTTTCACCGCACGTCTTGTGGCCGATATCGTTACCTTGAAGTTTAAAATAACACCCTGTATGTAATTCTTGAAATTTATATTTTACGCCTTGTTCATATTATAAGCAGCGAAAAATATCTTTATCGCGACATTTTTTATTACACGCTTGTAATTTATTACGCGAAACACCAATTTAAATTACGTGTGTTCTAATAACTTATGGATTTAATATGGTCCGAGATTAGCCTTAATATTGGATTGCTGTTAAATTTTTATACTTATACCTTTTAAATAGTTAATAATTCTAATAGCACCCTAAGCGACATTCTCTAAAAGTTGCTTAATGTAGACATAAATATATTGGGTTTAGTCTTTTGATCCTGAAGATAGACAATCATTAGCGTCGCATCTACTTACGTTGTTTAATCTTATTTATTGTATAACTTTAAATTCGCTGCCATTAGACTATATTTTAAGTACCTATTATATAACCTGAATCTAGTCAAACTTTATAAGATGTATGATTTAATGTTTAGTGATCCATTCCGTAATTGATCTAAGTTTCACCATTTTCACAATTTCACAAAGTAGCATATAAAATATCATAATCATAAACGATAATGTACTTATACTTACTTTCACCCGGAAGAAAATAATCGAAATACTCATGTTAAAGTACAAAATAAAGGCGTAATAAAAAGTAAAAAAGGAAATAATCGTTACTTTCGTGACCCATTTCTCTATATTTTCTGTATTTACGGAAGATTGCGGGAAAGGGGCTGTATAAAGGATTTTGCTAATAAAATTATATCAGCGAGGGAATATTAACACCAAAAAGTAGAAAGTAGAAGGTATTTCGAACTCTAGTAGCATAACGATAAGGTGAATTCTAATGAGAATAAGAGTAGATTAATGTAAATCCATAAAGGAGGTACCGCGTGTAGTTATAAATTCTACTTTATCTGCTAGGATTACGTAAATTGAGGCCTAAGACCATTACAAAAGCTGACTACAGCTTACTTCTAGGGCGAAGCATTTAATGATACTATAAGTTCTTAAGATTAAAACACAGAGGGATATTATCTACATTTTTGACTCTTCAAAGTTTTAACTATTTTTAGACTGGGACATTAGAATACTGAATATTGTAGTAGAGTAGATCAGTAGATACGAGTAAGATCAAGCAATGAATATGTCGGTGGAAGTCATTGCGCTCGCTTTTCATGGTCGAACCAAAACGTGCCTCAAAAAGACCATGAGATTTTGATTAGTTTTTGAGATACTTTTGGCTTATCTTATATAAATGAACGTCAAATTTTACAAATAATGACGGCGGGTTAAAAAGACTTTGTGTTATGTTACACTCGTTTTTTTACAGGTTAGAAGTTCTTATTGTTTTTAGTAGGTTTTTTATATAATTTAATGTTTTAGTAGGTTTTTTATATATTTATATATTTTAATTACTTCGTTTAAAATGTACAATGATGTGATTTACTACTCTCAGAGCCTTTTTCTTGTCACGCAGTATTATGTCCACGCGTGAGTCATACCCGCATACGTGAATCATTTTACGGCAGTGTCTGAACATACAGTGTTCGAGGCTTATTTAACAGTAAAAACACTTATAAAACGATGCGATTTAAGTTACAGTTATGCGGACCAGATTCTCACGCGGGCATAAATACACGTGATATGAAAAAGACACTGAGGACATCAGTTTTTTTATTAACAGATTTTATGTATGTCATCTGTCCAAGAAATTGCAGACTATCCGTAGATTCACAAAGTAAATAAACAGGAAGATAAAATATTATCTTACTACTTTTATAAATGCGAAACGTTGAATGGGTTTATGTTGCTCAGTCATGATAGAATGCGAAAGCGGATCTGGAATAAAAATGGCACATAGATGGATAGCCTGAGGTAACACATATACAATTTTTTATCCCAGAAAAATGTTACGTGGGACAGGTTAAACTGTGAGCACAACTAGTTGTACAAACTTTTTTAAAATGTAAGGGTAGTAAATCAGATCACCTATAATAGGCTTATGAACTGTACTGTTTTATCCATTTTGTTTCTTATTTGAACAATTACGGAATGTGTTATATTTTTAAGAAAGCAAGTGTTAGGAATATTTTGGTGAATAGCCGTGTATTTAGTGATAATTAGATACCAAAATGTTCCTACTTAAAAATGATTCATGCATATTTTGTAGGATGAATAGATAAAAACAATGAATAATAATTTCACTTAAAATGATTTTAACGATATTTATCACTTTAGGGACCAGATAATGTATCGTCAGTATTATTTAAAACAATACAATATCCTTTTTTTCATCTTTAAATACATAACTTTAGAACCCACTTTTATACCCAACTCTTTTCTTATATTAGTGAGTTCTTTAACTAATAATAATGGCATTGCTCATTTAATTTTTATTGGATGTAATAGGACTCTCTGTGGTATGGATTCTAGACTCATAAAGTGGCAACTTCCAAACCTATTTCGAAGAAATAACAATAATTTTAAATGCTATTGTATTCAGTTTTGAACACAATAGCGAGACACTTATTAAGTTCGAAGAGGATACAACGTAGTCATCAGAAGTAGCAATGCCGCCGTGGCTAACCTCAAGTAGATTTCAGTTCTATTTGGGGTTTGTTACAGTTGTTCACAGTGGCGGTTACCATATGCCATGCAACTGAAGCGTAAACTCATTTAATACTTCTATAATATATGTACATGTAATCAACAATTCCGTTTGGTATTACATAAAATATCCAACACGAGTATGCATGAATCAATCTAAACTTTGTTTTCTGTGAGTGAATTGTGTGACGTTATTTACGAGTATTCCAATGTTTTTCATTATCTATTCGTGTTATGTACGTTCGAACTTGTTAAAATATTGTTATAACCTCATTAAGCTTAATAAATTGTTTCCTATTATCACAGTTCAAATTTATATTCATTGCAGAATGATTAGCTATTGTTACGATAAATTGTATTCGCTGCCTGTTTGTGCATACTTTTCTATGTACACAGTTGAAAAGAAAACACTATTGCTCCAATTTGTCGTTTTATTTCAGACTCCTTTATTTTTAAGTATTTTTTTCCAGGTCGCAAAGGGAAATAAAGTAAGTTATCAGATCACAGCTTTCTACAGGGAGACATAACCTTCAATACAGAAGACATGACATTCAATAGAAAGACATAACCTCCTCCAAAAATCTTAAACATTGCATTTTACTTATCAGAAGAACTTATTTTGTATTTGACCATCAAATTACTTTTAAGTAGTTTGGTCAAAAACTATCTATCTAGGTAGTGTTTTAACACTACCTAGACAACACTTTATTTAAACAATGTTTTTTGAATCAAATTGCTTTATAGTTTGTGAATTGAACCTTTCAAAAAAAATAAAAAGTAGTCTGTCTTTATTTGTTTCTTATTTGTCATGAATCAATAAAAAGCAAAGTCAATCAATAAAAAACAAAGCAAAAGTAATAATGCCAGACTATCGCAAGTCGTACCGGAACTAATATTCGAGTTCAGAGTTCCTCGGGAGAAAAAACTGTCGTGTTCAGTTTTCGCTGTAGCTATTTCAAGACACGCATTGTCGAAAGTCTGGCAAGCGCCCAGAGACTGCCTGTGACACTGCCAACCTCAACAGAGGTTAGCGTCCTAAAAAACTGTTGAAGAAAGGCCATTCGTGCTAATGATACCAATCCAAGTTGTGTTTGAAATACCTAATCGATATGGCTTAGTTAGTCACAGCAGTGATTGCCTAGTATTCGGCCTTATTGAGAGGTCGAATCTCAAACTACTAGAATATAAATGTCCTTCAAATAGTGATGTAATTTTTTAAAATATTCCTCATTTTAGAAATTGATTATCCTTGATTTGTCCTTGAAGTAAATTATCTGGAGGAAACCTATATGCTTGAGAATTAAAAAATACTCAGAGATTTCTATCGTCTACCAAACGTACTTGGAATAATATAGCTTAAATCCTTCTCACTCTGAGAGAAGACAGGTGTCCAGCAGTGGAACTGAAATAGGTTGACGACGATTTAGAAACTTGATGACAAGTGTTCATTGTCATCCATGTACTCTCTAATCGACTAAAATAATTACATGAGTTTTCAGAGAGGTCTACTAAAGATAGAATACTACCACGGAGAACAAATTAGAATACCTCGTTTCAGTATTTGTGCACCACACTTAAACTATATAATACGTAATAATTAGACAGTACTTAACTTATCGTATTACCTATTTACGATAGATCTATTATATATTTAAACGAAACCTTAAAAGAATAACCGGATATCCACTACTGGATATACTTAAAAACTAAATGGTCATGTGGGTTCTGTAGGAAAATACTAAAAATTTACGTTAGCGGTCCACAAATCTACTTTCGGAGACTAAACAGATTTCCCAACTGATCTTCATCCATAAAATCGACGTACTACAGATTAATTAACCAACGTTGCTCCAATTTATATCAGTGGTCAAGATCGATTGCCGGATCACTCAAGTTATAAGCACAAAGCGATCCCTGAGTACTTACATACTTTGAAAAACACGATAAAAAGAAGATCCAAGTTGTAAAAGTCGTTAAACATTGTTAGTGCCTTTGGGCGTCCCAAAAGTTTTTAACGTCAGGTTGGCCACTAATTTGTTATAAATAAATTTGAATTCGAGCTGCGTCTAAAAGTACTTTTGATCTCTAAAACCGTTGGGCTCGGAGAAAGTGCCAAAGAATGGGATAGTAATGATTTGAAGCCTGGCCTATCGTCCTATATTACTAAATTGGCCTTATATTATTATTTATTGGTCATTTATCTGCCATCACTTCGCAAGAGGTTTCGTTATGAAAAAGGATCGGCGAGAAAAATTCCATAACACACATGTTTTAAAAAAGCATCATTTACAGTGTTAACTTACGATAAAGGAACTTGTGGAGCTGCAGCCTTGTACGTATATGTTATACTTAAATGCACACACGCATTATGGAAGAATATAGCATCTATTTTTTTGTTTTCTTTGGGTTTACCTTAAAAAGTTACCTGGCACCACGGGAGCCACGCCGGGTTACGTGGATTTTTAGCGCACCAAACTCTCCTCAGTAGCGTTAACACAACATGAGCCCTTTGAACGCGTTGCCCAATCGGACTCAACTAAGATCACACTTATTGCGACAATTCAATCTTCCACTCTTGCCGCTCACAATCCTGGAAATACCCTTTTAGTTGCCTCACGGCAGTCAAGGTATACCGTAGCCCTATTCTTATCCTGGAACTACAGATATGGTATCTGTAGTACCTAGAAATATAAATAAATTTATCACTAACCCATTTCCCCATTCTAATCGATTTTGAAAAAAAATATGGCTATCTACCATACAAAATTTCAAAATCAATAATGTAAACCAATTTGTTGAAACTGGCTTCAATTGATAACAAAAGTACATAAAAACCAAATCCAAATAAATTTGATAAATGCTAATAGTTAAATTTATTCGATAAACTGTATCACGGACTAAACCTATATAATGCAATTAAATGAGATACCTAGCATTTCAAACAACATTAAAACAAACGTAAAACTAAGTTTACATAATCAACATATGAAAACAGATCGAAATCACCATCTAGTTCTAGATAGATCGAAATCTAGTTATGCGCCTTGGTCACTTGCCTATTATAAATTGTGTAACATCATTGAATAAAAACATCTTAAGGAAACCTTCGGGAGTTCCATAGAAGTTAGTCGTTAGTATAATTCCAACTAAAACATAAATATTTTAGTTACCAAACTTAGCCAACATACTGGACCTAACCTAAGCTTCCTCTCTCTGAAAGTAGACCCGTATTCAGACGTGGAACACTAAAGAGTTAATGATAATGACGAACTTGGCGCGGTAACCGAAAGTCGCCAAGATTTATAAAAGTAAACAATACGTTTCACAAACATATGAGATCATTTTACAAGAAATTCATCAATCCTCAATTGGCACGGGCACCAGAATTACGACATCGAGACAGCTAGCTGTCTGTCCGTTTTGTTATTTTGTGAAAATATCAGCATTGTGCCAAGAAGCAACTAGTGACAGACGTGTGTGCCTACCGAAAAATTTATAACTGGGCCTCACATACCTTTGAAAACAAAAAATAAACAATGATATAATATTGTATACCAAAATGCATAATGCGTAATTATAGATTTTTTTCCTTTTCTTTCTTTTATAATTTAAATGTTGCAAAAGAAGATACAGTCCACCAGATGGTAAGTGGTCACTGCCGCTCAATTTATCAGAAGTCAATCACATTGCACTGCTATCTCGGAGGACTAAGATGGTTGCCTCAAAAACAAGTGAGCCGGCAACCACCATTGTGTATTTTAAGTATTTTAATATTCAGGTGTTAAATAACTAGGATTTTAATTTATCATAACATATTGGACATACCTATACATATATTTAGCTAGTAGTTAGTGTTATTGCACGTCGAACGCCTAGCGTTGACTGTGTTCTATTCCCGATTTGTCAGTGACAGGCCATTTTCCCGACTTAAATTGCTTTTATCGCATGTATATTGCACTTTCAGTAATATGAACTCAAGTAATATATATCAAGAGTTCCTCTTGATATATATTGTTTTCTTATAACATAAGATACTTCCCAAAAATAATAAGTTCAATATAATATAGGAAAAAATTGATTATAAATATTTTCCTGTGGACGTCGTATGTATGTGCCAAAAATAAAATACCTGAAAAACTGCACTAATCGAGTCAATTTATTTTTCATTCGCTTCAGAATTCTTTGGATTGAATACTAATTCAAAATCACGGTCTAATTCAATGTATTATACTACTGTTTATATGGAATTCAATAACGTACAGCTGGGTGGAGCCACAAAAAAAAATAATTTAAATAACTGGATGGTTTTTATTACTTATCTACTTTACTTAATAGGTCTCAAAAATATAATTTAGCGCTAGAGCGAAAAGTTTAGGTCAACCAAGTAGGCATATTGGGTTGACTATAGAGCTAAGTAAGCTACGACGTATTTTTTTTGGATTTACATAACTATTTTGTTTTGCATTTGAATAAGAATGATGTTACAAAACACGCTTTCTACACTCATAGCCCCACACTAGTATTTTTGCCTGTGTCGTGGGTACCATGGACACACAAAGACGAATACACAAACACCCAGACCCAGAACAGAAATCTAAACTCATCATTCATATTTCTGTCTGGCCGGGAATCGAATCCGGGACCCACTGCCCGTCAGACCGATATGGTGACCGCCCCGCCACGCGGGTCGAAACAGATCAAATACTCTCATCTTAACCAAAACAAGTACGAACAATTTTGGCTCAATTGGTCTGCAAGAAATGATTCGAATCTTACTCGATTTATAGCCTGATTTAATTTGTTTTTGTAGGTAGTAGAACGCTTTGTGGTTCGACTTCAGAAGCACCACCGCCCTACCGGTTTCTGCCTAAAAACAACAGTGTTGTAGGTATTCTGCTGTGTTCTCTGGAGGGTGTGTAAAGGGAGACTTACTTATCCGTGGTGTTCTAACTTAGTCCTCAAGGAGAGCAACGTATCTGTAGCTAACTTTTGATAAGATACTGAACTTATCTGGGATAGATTACAGATGACCATAGGCAGCAGTGGCTTACCATGGTAACCACCTTACCACTTATCAGGTGGCCTCCGTCCTCGTTGGCTTCTACAATAAAAAAAGAAAAAATATCATACATTCAAACTTGAAAGTACGTAAATAAAAGCTTGTAAAATACATACATTATATTTCTCAGCGATCCAATAATATATAATAATGATATTTACAAAGCAGTCAGGGAATGACAGATAATTACATTAACTGGAAATTTTGAAGCAAAATTAAATATCTTTTGTTAGCTTCACGAGTTTCAGCGATAAATCTTACGAGAACAACAGCGTGGAGATATTTCGTTTTTAATTGCGTTATATTTTCCACCGCTGATAAGAATATTAGAATATTAAATTACATTCTTCTAGTATAGTTTTCAAATAAAAATTTTCCTCCATTAACAATTTATATCTAACTAAGCTAATTCGCAATACTTTCATGGTCATTCTATCTACAATATCGCTCATTTGGTGCGGCATCGACGTTATAATATTACTAATTTTGATTAATTTACATACAATTATTACATACATTATTTTATTTATTTACATTCCTGTTTTACCAAATGTAAATCTAAAATAATAAGACCATAAAATTACATTTTTTCTTTCTAGAACTCAATAAACCTCATATAAGTTATGCTTTCATTCGCTAACTAAAAACAAGAAATTCAATTATTCAGATCAAACACATTATACCACTTAAATAGGTATCTTGCCTTTGAATTAGGCTCAATGTTACTTCTATTGCTTTAGTAATATAATAATGCTTATTTTATGTTATAGTCTAAATATCAATGTTAAAAAATGTTACTAAAAATTCCAACCAATTTATTTCCTCTAAAACAAAATATTAATTTAGAAACGTCAACAACAAGCGAAGTTGCCGTCGTCATAGCCAAGCGTTCGATAATTGTTTACAGTCACCTTGGCAACCTCGTCTTGCATGTTGTCAAGATAATGGAATAAAATAATTTCGGAGGAAACCTTAAACAGATCAATAAAGACGGTAATTCAACCGGATCACGCGATATGGCCGAATCTAAGGTACGCCTCGTTTCTATCCCTTTCGTTTAATTAATGTGTCTTACGTGACATGCGACTGGTTGGTACGCCTTTTCCCTGCGTACCGTGGCTTTTTATTCGTCGTCAAACCATTATTGTTTCACTGCAGGGCACGGGTCTTCTCTCAGAATGAGAGAGTTTATAGTCCACCGCGCTGGCCAAGTGCAAATTGGTAGACTTCACACACCTTAAAGAAGTCTCTTTTTTTAGAAAACTCTCAGATGTGCAGGTTTCCTCACGATATTTTCCTTCACCATAAAGCAGTGATAATTAAATTCTAATACGCACATAATTTTAGAAAAATCAGTGGTGTGTCTGGGATTCGACCCTCGATTTAAAGGCCGATTTTCAACCATTAGGCTATCACTGCTCGCTGCTGCTGGCTTTTATTATTAGCCTTTTATTTAATTTAATTCCAGTGGCATTTGTGCGTAATGAGTGCGAGTCGTGGCATTCATGCTAAACTTTGTATAATGAGTGCGATAATACGTATAATTAACAAGCTTTTAAACCCTATGTAATCCCCTTAGGAGTTGATATTTTTAAAATCTTTTCTTATGGCTCACTTACACCATAAAAGGAACTGCTGTAAAACTTCAAGGTTTCAAGTATAGTTACTTCGCCTGTGCGTTGATATATATATAAGGGAGTGAGCCGGAATTGCCTTTCATATATATAGATTTCAGCCAGGGAACAATTACGTTGATATTTTAATAAACATTTGGCATGACTAACATGAATTCAGTTACAGTAAAGGTTCGTTGAATTACGATAGTGGTTTTCGTATTTCATTGAAATAGTATGCCAGTATTTATGCAAAGTAATTGCTGGTTTAGAAACTTACTTAGTATAATATGGTTGATGGTTACCCACTTACCACATCGATCGCTGAAATAAACTGATTTATCATTAATCCTCTCTTAGATATTCTTGTCTTGGATGTTATATTGTTTCCGAAATAGATGCTAAATGTTACTTTAATATAATAAATTTCATCTTCATTCCAATTGGCCGTTATGACGTCATAAACGTTGTATAAGTACCCGTGAACTAATTTGAAGGAAAATGTAAAATCGCTTCATTGCTGGGGTTTAAATAACTAAACGTCAATTTTTTCATCTTCAAATTCTAAGTATAAAATCCCACTCTTAAAGAATAAGTAAGTAAATAAATATTGAATTTTAAGGATTTCTAGTATAATGATTTACAAGATACTTACAGAAATTACCCTGTAAAAAGTACCTTATACTTAGAAATCACCAATAATAGTAAGAGACTCAAGCAATTATTTAGACTTTAAAGAGAAAATTAAACTAATTCATGTCGTAGGTGAAGAAAATTAAAAACACAAAGAAAGACGCTAATGAACAACATGATGATAGTTCAAGTGGATCTAGTGGTAAGTACTTACTTGTATAAATTTATAATGCATACAAAGGTATACTAAATATTATCTACTAATATTCGAGTAAATAAGAACTACAAGTTTGGTAGGCGTTAAAATCGATATATTACGCAACGATATGTCATTGAATTAAAGATAAAGGCATCTGAAAGAAATCTTATACCTAGCAGTCACTGATTTAATGGTGAGTAACCGTGGTAAGTAACCATAAACACCTGTAATCAACCCAGATGAGAATTAAATATTACCTGAAGTCGACTAAATTGAAGTATTTCGCATAAATATATCTTCCTTACCACATTCTTCAAACCAAAATACATAAGCAGAAATAAAATGTAACTTTGAATATCTTTTAAAACGCCTTTTTATCTGGATAAGATACCAAACGAGCGTGCAGTCCACGTGATGGTAACTGGCTGCTGACCCCTATGGACATCTGTAAGCAGCTCATACACTCGTAGAACAGAGGTTCTATCCGTAGTCGATCACAGTTCCGTTGCTCCTCTTAAGGACTAGGCTTGTCGCCTTATATATAAGTGAGCCGTACCAATCATCCCACGTATCAAGCCGACTTAACATATCATGAGAATCGTTTTAGCTTGCGCAGTCACTCAGGCAACATATATTTTCAAATTACGCCTGTAAATAGGGAAAAACGAAGGGAGAGACGATTTTTTTATTATCGTGAAAATATGGGTATTAAATAAAAGCTAGTAAATGGTCCATCAGTATAGCGCAAGCTATGCTGTGAAGCAAAAAGCTCTGAAGAATAATATTTTAAAGTCATCTCCTGTGTAAACAAAGAATAAATTTTCTTTAAAAATTATAAAGTAGTGAATATGATGTTAGAAAATTTGTAGCTAGTGATTACTATCTGCCCCTGCATATTGGCGTAAGTTTTCTAAAATGTCGCAATAATTCTGTAAAAACATGTTTTTGATGTTTACTTAGATGTATGAACAATTTTGTAAAATATGTTTATAGTAACTCCTCCAGATGAAGAAGATGAAGGCGTCGGTCAAATAGGCTATGGTGTGGGTACAGCAGCAATAACCATAAACAGAGACGAGTACCTACTAGCGTTCAGAGAACTGGCTTTTGACCGCAACCAGCTGCAGATAAAGAACAACCTGTTACATCGACGTCTAGCTGAATATTTCAAGTAGGGCTCAATGTTTTTGTATTGATCGCTTATTAGAGTTTCATACCTAAAGAGTGAAAACGGAGCCCTGTTACTAAAAGTTCGCTGACTGCTACCCGTCTGTCTGTCACCAGGTTGTATAAACTAACGACATCACATGACCGTGATAGCTAGATATTTTTTTTTTACAAATATAAAGTAGCAAACGAGCAAGCAGCCCACCTGATGGTAAGTGGTTACTGCCGTCCATGGACATTTATAAGCAACTTCATATAGAACAGGGGTTCTATATGGAGTTTATCACAGACGCGTTGCTACTCCCGAGGACTGCGATGATCGCCTCATATAAAAGTGAGCCGGCAACCACACCCTTCCACCGAAACGCAAGAACTGCTTCACGCTAGAAATAGGTGTGGCGGTGGTACTTATCCGGTCGAACTACATTGGTTCTACCACTTGGCGAAATTTAGCTTGAATATAGCTTGAAATTTTCACAGAAGATGTTTTTTTTGCCGCTATAACAACAAATACTAAAAACAGAAAAATAAAGATTTAGAGTCTCCCAGACAACAACCCGATTTTTTGCTCGATATTAATAACGGCTATAAGGAGACGGTTGAAATATTCATAGAATATAGAGCTATATATTCACGTTAAAAGTAAATAATTCAATTAAAATATTTTTTAAGAAGTGCTCCCATACAACAAACGTGATTTTCGCCTTTATATAGATAATTGTGCGGAACCCTTCGAGCGCGAGTCCGACTCGCACTTAGTCGGTTTTTCATTAACGTAGCGTTGTTTTAAGTTATTCATGATATACGGTTTTGCGAATCATGTAGCACATTTAGACGCGAAAGCATCTTCGTTGAAAAGTGATTGCCAGGTGGTATGAAAAGGCGAAAGCCTTGAATATTCACCTCCGATTTTGATTATGTGCCTATTAGAAATTTATGATTACATGTTTTAACGGCGAGAATGTAACGTAGAGTATCTAAATAAAATATCTGAAAACTATCCGAAACAAAGTATTGGAAATTAGTTCTTAAAGGTGGTAAATGTAAATACTCTACTAGCTGTAGTGGTAGACTAATCTGGTAACATTTCTCATTCTAAAGAAAATCACCTGTAAGATCATGGTCTAATAAAGGGACCATTTACTATTAATATTAAAATGAATAGATAAGAGAGCAAATACAATGAAACATAACTTAATGAAAACGCAAGTCATGTCTACTGATAAGCTCATTAACATTTCAAGACATACAAAGCAAACTTAGCATAACGTACTGTTAAGTAAAATCTCAAATGGCAATTGAAACGTTTTCACTTAACGACATACTCTTAAAGAAATGGAGAACGCTGGTACTGAAAATTATTGTAAATTTTATCTAATATGTACATTGCATATGTCAATCATTGCATCGCCTATAAAAAGTATGAGTCTACTGGACATAGGTCTCTCGTAACGGGTTTTTCCAACAGTCACCCCATGCGTGTTAATGACCGCAATGGGTATTAATGTAAATGTAAACATTGCATGAATACTTGTAATTAATAATGAGACACATTTAGTTTTACCCGACTGCCTTCAGTGGAGTGTAATGCATTTAGAACGTATGTATGTATGTATGTTCATTTCTTTTGCATACGCTACAGCCCAAACGGCTTGACAGATTGTGACATATGACATATCATTAGAATCGTTCAGGAAAAAAGGGCGATAATTTTTTTATCATGATAACATAGGTATCAAATGAAAGCTAGTAAATAAACCATTCCGAAAATATTTCATATCATTTATGTATATTATTTAATACTTCCAAATTACTATTTAATGAAATTTCATAAAAATCGTTAACTAAATATTTGTATTTCTATAAAAGAATGTTTGAAGTTGTAGGGCTTTTTGTTTGAATGTTTTTAACAATATTACTTGTATTTTATCTTAACTCACAATGATAACGCATCGCAATACATTAATAATATCCTGTCTAAAAAAGTGCCACTTATACGATACCAAAACATGTATCGATGTGGATGACTCTATGTTTTTCATATCGTTATCGTGTCTACCTATGAGAAGCTAAATACTTAAAGCCAAATGTAATTGGGAAATTTAAAGGTACACTTGGTATGGTACAACACAAAAGGTAAAGCGTAAAACTTAAAGCGTACACTGAAAACGTACGGGTAAAGTGTGACTTTCGCCCACGTTTTACAGACTGCAAATACGTATATTTTTGTATTACATTGTACATATTTCTCAAGAAATGTGTACATTTTATTAACGTCTCCGTTTAACAACTTTTCCTCAATAACGTAATGTTTTTAGATGCATCACACAGATAGCCAACTCAACTCATATCTAAAAATTCACTTTAATTTTGCTTTATGCGTTACATATTTGGGTTACCACATATTCATGGTAAGTTTTGACCGTTCACTACACTATCTTAGATATAACGATTAATGGAACACACGTTAAAACAAATTCCTATATACGGGCTATAAGTATCAGAGTCTGAACCATTAGAACGGACAAACAGATAGGATTAAATGAATTTTAAGGGTTCCGGTTTCGAGGCAGAAGGTTATATATTATGACCTTAGGAACCTTGCCAGGTTTCGTAGGTATATGTCGGTAAAAATAGACTTTTTGTAAAAAGGTAAAAATCCTTTTAAGTTTATTTTGTTCAGTTTGTTTTTTTTTATTTTTACATAATAAGTCTAGGGGCATCTGATATGGTGGGATCGCATATGCATTTTGATTCAGTTAAATATTTATTTTGTTTTCATATAGTTATATTTTTACATGTTACACTATAATTAAAATCTAAAAACTTTTTATTCGTACAAAGTATATACATCCCCTTTTTCTAGAGTCTAAGTTATCTTCATTTTTTTGCCATACCATCCTTGTAGATATCTTCTGGTGTAAAGGTTAAATAGTAACGAATACAATACATGTACGCACTATTAAGTCTGTGTCTGTTCGTTTATGGAAAAATATAAAAACATGGAAATAAATAAATAACAGATTTAATCAAATCGTTTATTTCAGAAAGAGAAAACTAGATCACGTTCTAAAGCCGTTAGAGGGAGCACATGATTTAGAAGAGAAATATCAACAGAAACTGTTTTCTTATGAAGAATTAAAGGAGAAGGAGGATCGAGAAATGGCTGATGTAAAGATACTTTACTGTCACTTCACTATATTTTATTGATGTCACTTTATTGTGTGGTTACCATATTCAAAATTTGGATAACCAAATTACTACTATAAAGTTATGCCTGACTAATTATAAGTAAATTACTGACTACAAAGTCAATAAATATTCTGCACATATACGTAAGTTGAATTATTAAAACTTTACGCTTTAAACGGGATGCAGAATCAGTGTTATTGTTTTATTATTACGTTGACGACCCGCGTTGCGGAGCGGTTACCATACCGGTCTGACACGCATTGGGTCCGGGGTTCAATTCCCGGCCAGACAGAAATATGAATGATGAGTTTAGATTTCTGTTCTGGGTCTGGGTGTTGGTGTGTTTGTATTTGTGTGTCCATGGTAACCACGACACAGGAGAAAATCGTAGTGTGGGGGTATGAGTGTAGAACGGGTGTGTTTTATTCATTATTATAAAGTATTCGCTGAAATTTGACACACAAATAGTTTATGACCTAGATTAACACAGTCATGGTAGTAATGAGTAAATACGATAAACCAGTATTCCCGGTGCGCTATGGCATGGGGCTCTTCAAAAAACGTGTGAAAAAGAGTTTTCCTTCAAAGCCGGTGATGCATTGGCGACTGCCCTGGTGTTGCAAATGTCCATAGGCGACGGTGACTACTTACCATCAGGTAGCCCTGCCTTTTTGTTAGGATTAGGTATAAAAAACGGGTGCTGGTGGAGCCCGCGGCTAACCCATACTACATAAGTATTTATAGATTGAGTACTTCGTAACTTAAAAAAAAAACGATGTTGCTATAGTACGACCTACATACCTATATATAAATCATCAAATACTTATAACTTATAATTATTATAATGATTGATATTCATCTTTAAATAATTTATAATATTATTTTATATTAGCTAAAAAACAAATTACAAGCAGTGGAAACGCAGTACGGCGATAAATTGGAGCATGCTGAAAAGAAATTTGATGAACTACAAACTTTGGAGCGTAATACAGGCACTGGGTTGATTTACTCTAAAAAAGGAAAACCAATCGCTGACAAGGTATATATGCATATAATAAAAACAAATTGTCTATGTATCCGTGTATATATAGCATATATTTGCAATAAAAATAGTTTGTCAGAAATAAAAGGTCTGACAGAAATACAGAAATAAAATTTTTAGAGCTTTTATATGTCTGGTTGTCTGTATGTTTGAAATTTCATATTTTAACGAAGCACCATTAGTAAATAATATCGCTTACGTTTACGTCTTAAGTTTAATTAAACGCTTTTATTTAACTTGCAATGTTTGTAAGTATGTTTAGTTCAAACCGTGCAAGCTGAAATTTGGAATAGACCTTTACCTATGGTTCGGAGGACAATGCATAAAGGTCGCATCTCAAATTGTAACGTATAGACGAAAACGTAAATGCTTATCGTATTAATCCAACGTCAACTGCCTAACTACACTCGTTCTGAGGGCACTTGTGTTGATACAAATGTCCGTGAGCGACGGTCACAACCATCAGATGGACTATGTACACATTTACTTCACACACACGCACACACACACACACACACACACACACACACACACACACATCTTACTATTATTATAAATGCAAAAGTTTGTGAGCATGTATGCGTGTTTGTTACTCATATACGCAAAAACTACAGTTGGTGCACAGATAATTTATAACCTGTAGACATATCGAATCATTAAGCTGTATATAAGATACTTATTATTGTGGTTAACGTGACCGGGCGGAACCACAGCAAACCTTCAAAAGGTACCCGACGCCGGGTTATGTGGGGTTTTTACCGCACTAAACCCCCGCCGGTGGCCTTCCTCGGAGCTATAAAGAGACCTCCGGGATCTCCAAAGGAACGCAACCGGAGCGCTCTGAGCGCGTTGCCCCATCGGGCTACACTCAGGTAATCAGCTGGACCACCGCATCGTCTGATGTTTACGACAATATGCGACCACACATACCGCAGTCCTCCCCGGGGTCGCCTGGCTAGACGGTTTGAGCTCCCACTCTTGCCGCCCGCAACCCTGGAAGTCCCCTTTTAGTCGCCTCTTACGACAGGCAGGGGAAGCAGTAGCCTTATTCTGATCCTGGAACTACAGGCCGACAGCAATAATCTAGTTAAAAGTAAATTGCAGACAGTCCAAAGACTCCTAACGCTACAACGTTCGAAGACAGAGCAAGTGTCAGGCCTCTGGCTTCGGTACATCAGAGTGAGAAACGCTGTGTCGGAACTGGACGCGATTGTCCGTAAGCTGGAGATGCTAGGACCTGGACTCTACGTGGCCCACTACGAACAGCTGCACATCGATAACCAGAACTTTATGACTAAAATTGAAGGTTTCTCATTTAGCTGTAAATACTATTGTAGACGTTCTCAGACTAAAAATTAATTATAATACATTTTCAGGCGTTTTTTCTATCTGTCTATTTGTATATAATTGTATAGACTAAAACTGAATAATTAACCTTTAAAGGTTTGATAATATAATATCTTGAAGAATATTCTATTAAAATGTAATAACCCTGTCGAAAGTAATTGAATTATTGTAATTGGAGAGTGTTATACGTAGTTTCCATTTTAATATTCTCATGATTGTTGTTTTTATTTTTCTAATTTCAACAACAATTTATTTAAACGACGCTTTTTAGAAGTTTGCCGTACTTATTTTGTAACTTATATTTGACACCCATATGATTCTTTAAAAATCATCCCTTCCCCTTGTGTTTATCTTTTGACTATATACCAGAAAGTACATAGACCATGACAATATGTCGACTGAGACTATTTTAATGATATGTCACATGTTGGAATCCGTCAAGCTGTTTGGGCTGTAGAGCGTGCTAAAGATGTACAAACATAAAAACATGCATACATTTGTACATAAATACATATCGGATAACATTAGCCTCCTCCTAGCGCAGTCGGGTAAAAAAAACTAAGTCTGGAAAGCAATTTCATAAGCTGTATGAAACTAATTGGAATGAGAATTCCTACAATTTAACACCCACAGGGTATAACCCTATTACATACTCGTATATGAAACGATACAATTGTTACCATATTTCATAACCATTCTCCGCTAATTAGTAATTAGATTGAACAATAGCGTATGATTTATTTAATTAAGAGGATAGGTAGGAAGGTGGAACGTGAGTAATTTGCCGTCAAGTTCAGTCAAGTCAACTTTGACGAAGTTAATTACATGTGCCTTATGTGCTCTTATGAATCACGTATGATTAGCGAAAATATGTTGAGATTAAGTTGCTGCATAAGTTGTTGTTTCTTTATACCAAAGTAGCAAACGAGCATACAATCTGTATGATGGTAACTGGCCTATCGTGGAATTTTGTAAACTACCGATAACACTAGCAACTAACCTAAGGTTGGCAACAGATAAGTTTTTACCTGACTGCGTCAGAAGAAGATAATGTTTTTCGAGCGTATGTATGTTTGTATGTATGTCAATTTCTTTGGCACGCGCTACAGTCCAAACGGCTTGACGGATCGTGTCATATGAAATATCATTAAAATGTTCTTAATTAGCAGTGACATAAACTATATAATTTTTAAAAATGGCACCTGGAAATAGAGCATGGCATGGCATGACATGTAACTTATTTTTTGTTAAAAAAATGCCATTTTACAAATAGAATGATACGAAACCTCTTGTATGCGTGTCTGACTCTCACTTGTCCGGTCATTATTTAAAAGGGAAGTAGTGGCATACATCCTATAAGCGATAAAATGCTTACCGTGTTAAAGCCTATGTGATTGCCTATTACAAACAAACATGGAAAATTTCATCGACAACATCGTTTAATCTTCACAGAACGCGAAGACGAGCTAATAAAGAACCGAGCAAAGTGCACTGAACACAACCAGATTTTGGCCCACATAAGAGAGAAGATGCATCATACGAACGAAGTTATCGATTTCACTGAATGCGATCTCGGCGACGCGGAGATCGAGTATCTCAGAGCCAGGGAGGATTTGAGTACAGTGAAGGCAAGTTAATGCGATGTTGATAAATCGGTTTGTAAGCCGATATTTTCTACTTATAAACGTTCGTTTATATCTAAGGATTTTATCATAAATCATATCATTCTAAATACTAAAGGTCCACTCCAAGTTTCATGTAATACGAGTTGGCAAATGCCAAGTTATTAACAATTTTGTAAAAAACATGTATAATATTGAGTTTTTTTTTACGAAGAACTATCACAATTTTTCTAAAATAAAACTTTTTAACAAAAAATAGAAACCGACTTCCATGTCACCAAAAAGCAATAAAATAATTTAA
>DWNE01000843.1:0-25104 GCA_018249875.1 Cecropterus toxeus | reverse complement strand
GCCGGCTCACTTTTATATGAGGCGACCATCTCAGTCCTCGGGAGTAGCGACGCATCTGTGATAGACTTCATATAGAAACCCTGTTTTATATGAAGTTGTTTTCAAATGTCCATGGGCGGCAGTAACCATTTACCATCAGGTGGGTTACTTACTCGTTTGCTACTTCATATTTATAAAAAAAAACTAATATATATTTGTATGTGCGTTTGTTACTCGTTTAGGCAAAAACTGCTGGACATTTATTTTATTTTGAATTAGCGCTCAGATAGTTTATGACCTGGATTAGCACATGGGTTACTTAGAACAAAACGAGCGAAGCCGCGGATAAAATTAGAATTAAATCTATATATATAAAAGGCAATTCCGACTCACTGACTTATATATCAATGCACAGCCAAAACTAGAAACCTAAAATTTGGTACAAGGGATTTTTAGAAATTCAACCCCTAAGGGGTTTAAATAGGGGTTAAAAGTTTGTATGAAAGTTTTCCAATTTTGAAGTAAGCTATGTGAAACTTAGTACCGGTCTTTATGGGTAGAAATAATGAATGCAAACAGATACACTATTTTTTTTATGTCCAACGAAGTGGACACGGGTGCTAGTAATTCTATGAAAACTTCATTATAACCTCGCCTTTATTCAAACATGCGCACGCGCCGAGTTCCGCTCCGGAACCGGTCGTGGGCTTGCGAAAGCTCGCGTCCAAGGTTGTAAGCTTTCTTCTAACTCTGCAGGAATCTCATTTTTATGTCGCTTATGAATTTGACAGAGACACTTTTGTGTAGATATGAGGTCCCAGCCATTAAATTTCATATATTTGTAGGTGGTATTTAATTATGTGATGGAAAACAATGATCTGCATTTAAAGTTGTTTTTTGACATATTTTCATACTTATAATTATGTAATTAATATATGTATTTTCTAAGTAATCTTACCCGCGTGGCGGAGCGGTCACCACACCAGTCTGACGCGCTGTGGGTCCCGGGTTCGATTCTCGGCCAGACAGAAATATTAATGATGAGTCTAGATTTCTGTTCTAGGTCTGGGTGTTTGTATATTCGTCTTTATATGTCCATGGCACCCACGATATAGGAGAAAATTCTAGTGTGGGACTTAATTAAATAATTATATAGTTATTCTCAAATATCTACTAACATAAGCTTTTATTTAAGAAATCGTAGGATAAAGGTTGGTTAATGGTTTTGGTTCTGAACATCGCGTTCCCCTTCCAGGTGTCCCTCAAGGCAATATTTTTGGCACTTAATATAATCTTAATATAAAAGTTTGTTCTAAAACAACACATTGAAAAGCTTACCAATTTATCGATGTATCAGGAAACGAAATCGATACAACACATACATATCTTCAAGTGCAAGCAAGTTGGCTATATAGGAACTGAGGCCGACCCTGACCGCATCGGGTGATGAATTTCGAGACATGACTCACGTAGTGTTACTGTCATCTTGCCGTGATCGAAATATTAGCAAGTAGAGGTTTTTTGGTAGTCAAGGTCATTTTATCGGAGCCAGATATACGCAAATAAGACTGACCGTCAGATGTTTTCTTTATAGTCCACCTTTCAGCTGTTCATGCCGTAATACTGGTGAAAACAGGTACAAATAGTCATGTAAAATGATTCTGCTTCAAACAAAGAAGGAAGAGTTGTGTCATCTTATCTTGAGATCTGTAATATCTGTGTTTAAACGTGTGTTCGAAATAAGATCGAACTTTCGTGTCACGCTTTTTTAAGTCCCTGCAGTCTCCAGTTTGATTGGCCTGTCCTCTTCCCACATGAGCCATGCGTACGAATATACTATACAATACATCTTATTCTTATTTTTATCTGACGACCCGTGGTGGAAAGGTCACCAGACCGTTCTGACACGTAATATGTTCCGGGTTCCATCCCCGGCTGTTGGAGTTGGAAATGTACGAACTGAGGCAGACCCTGACCACATCTAAATGATTAATTTGGATGTCTGTTCTGGGTCTGGGTGTTCGTATTCGTCTATGTGTGTCCACGGCACTCACGACACAACAAAAATCTAGTATGAGACTATGTATAGAGACATTCTTCGATACCACGAAAATTTTCAAGAGCAACCACACGAACAGGAATTGAGAGCGTGACCCTGACCGTGTTTCAAGTGATGAGATGACTATCGATACATGCGTGACTCACTGTCGCCTGTCACGCGAGGTCACGTAACTGGGTTCAGGGCTTCGAACGGACCAGATTTTACGTTTTCTTACTTCATTATCTTTCCTGTCACATAGCTTTTTATTTTCGTTTAAGCATGAGAGTTCTAATTTTCGAAACTCAACCCATTTAATTAGAGTTTAATGGTTGATTTGGGCAATAAGAGTTTTTGTTAGTAAATTGTTAGTGCGATAAAAATACCTAATAAATTGGGGTCGAGTACCTTTTGAAGGTTTCCACCTCGAGAACTAACTACCTCCGTCCCCTACGCAATTTCGTCGGTCAGCCTGATGCGCTTAACACTTCACCAACGTTACCGTGACCACCACAAGATATTTATAAAATTCCGCAATTTAACCGTAAGTGTCGATACCCGAGTTATGACTATTTTGTGAGTAACTCTTTTTTAGCATTTCCGCCAGTCTTGTTTTGAATATTAAAAGCGCGAACCAGCATGCAGTCCACCTGATCGTAATTGGTCACTGCTGCCCATGGATAACTACACAACTTCATATAGCTTATTACGTGAGTTTTCAGAATTATCTCTTCTATATACCGACTACTATATGCAGACAAACAAATTTACGTCATTATTACATCTGTTTACATATATACGTATAAATTAGTTTCTTCCGCTGTTGAAAGATGACCTCTCATTAGTAAATCATTATCGATTTATTTATGAATACTCGTGTTAAGTACACTTATGTAGGCTTATTAAGATTATCTTGACCTTATAAAAAGTTTAAGCTTCTGACGAGGTCAGTTTAAAATCGTACCTTAATTATGAATCAAAGTATTTAGTATCAAAGTGTAAAGAATAAAAAGATAAAAACTAATCAAAATATATAAGTATTTTGATTAGTTTTTATCTTTTTATTCTTACTACTTTAAATTCAAGCTTTACTTAAGTAAGAAGCTTGTTACAGAAGAATAGACTAATAAGTAAAATACATGAGCTGTTTATTTAATTTACAATATTAAAACCTTGGAGGACTTGTAACGAAAAGTAGGCTCTAGATTTAGATGTTTAGGTGTTTAGTTCTTTAGAATCTTTATGTTTTAAAATTGATGAAACGAAAATTCAAAGAACAACAAACCAAGCATTGGCGCACTAGTCCTTTCTGAATCACGCTAACGATTTTACCTCGTAGCTTGTTCCTGTATAGATTTCGCGTTCAATTCCCTTTCCGGCAGACATCTTAAGGATAGTGCCGGTGCAAGGGAGGTTGCAGGAGGTGAGAGAGGGTTAGATTAAAAGGCTTCATCGCTCTTCCTTACAGAAATATCGTCGAAACGCAATAATCATGTAGGTATTTAAGTACCGACTATTCTTCTAACTAATCTGCTAGTTTTATATTTATTTTGGAGGCTGCCACTTTTATTCCGAAGACGTTGGATAGATCTGGAATCTGAGTTTTTAATTTTAGCAACCATTTTCTTGTAAATACTAAATGTAAACTGTAAAATTGTAAATCAATATCTTAGTATAAAATTATTGAGTTTAATCAATCGAATACATGCTTTACATTGAAACATAAATTAATGCCATTTTTGTATTCATTCCATTACAATTGATCGAGTAAAACATTTTTATAGTGCAATTATGAGAGCATTACAGCTTTGTGTCATTAGAAAAATAGAAAGAAAAATTTTCTTTTCATAAACCCGTTTAAAGTACTTCAATTCTATTGACTTATTGCTAATGCGTTGATTACTGTTTCCTTCGCACGTAATTAATGACTACACATTACATGTTTTAATAAATAGTATAACCCAAAACGGCGGTTATTGTACATTTTTCTCGCTCCCACATTAGAGAGTACGAGCGAGAGGCAAATAGACGTCTCGTCAGATTGGAGCTCATTCTTTAGTGAAACGTATGACACGTGTTTTTTGTTAACTAATTACTCGTGAGTAAGCAATGGAACAATTGTGAAATGTCGCTGTAACAACGCACACGAATAAATCAATAGTGTATGTTTTACAAACATTCTTATCAAGTAGGAATCTATTGTACGCACTAAATCTGTATTTTCTTTAAAGCGTTGTATTAGATGCAATAAAGGGCGCTTCGTTTTAGAATTGGCATCATAAATAATGATAATAATTCAACATAATTGAGGATAAGAGAACACTGAGTTTTAGGATTTTCCATAGATATCTATAGTTTTGTGTTATGGAGCGACCACACAAACCGATCGATCGTCAATCGGTGCCATCGATCGATAGTAGAATCGATCATTCAACGTCGATCGTCAGTTTTTACCACACCAATCGATCGAATGGAACTGCCAAAAGCGTATAGATTAAAAGCCAATGCAATATCGATCTATGTTAAAATTCAAACATAAATCAACAATTGTTATATTATTATTACCGTTCAATCATCGCTTATCGCCTTATCGACGGCGATCTGTCGGTCAGTAAAAGTTATGACATCAATTCATCGGAAACGATCGATGTCGATCGAGGGCATCGATCGAGAGCAACGATCGACGTTCGATTGATTAGTGTGAGGGCACCCTTAGAACGTGTTTAAATCTTACTTCTTACTAATATTAAATAAGGGAAAATTTGTACGGATGAACGTACATATGTTTGGTAATAAACTGGTCAAGTTAATAGAAATTTGGCATACATATAGTTAAGACCTGGATTTATATAAGACACTTATGCCTTGGTGAAGGTAACCGAAGCGAACAGAGCCGAGGGAGTAAGCGAGTCTTATCATACTTTAAAGTAGTTCAAAACGTTCAACGTTGCTATAAAGAAAATTAGATTTGGGGTAACTTCAAACCAGGTAGAGATTTCTCATTCAACATAAGTACCACTTCAATAAGCTCTAATCGCAAAGCTACAATGTCATTTGAGATACCATTTATAATTATTAAGCTATTTTGAAGCTGCGTTAAAAATTACTCACTCTTGCTCGCATTTATGTGTAATTTGCTCATTATGGCCTGTGATTATGACATAACTGAGTGCTTTGTCCGAATTAAGTTCTCAGGGCAGAGAAAGTACTTCCACAGAACTCACCCAGTTGACAAAACAAAATTGTGAGTCCCATGAGGTATCTCTGATCAACAAAAGCATTAGATGTTAGATAAACGCTCTAGAAATGTACCACACAAATAAGGCTACGAAATTTGCTGTTGAAAAATAACATAGGAAGTTACATTCTAGTCTTAAAACTTGTGATGCCAGAATATATTTCAAGAAAAGAAAATATTTAAATAAAAAAGCCTTAAATAAACAAATTTAAAGTGACTTAAAAATAGCCAGAAATAAATGGATATATTATAAAAAAAAATCAAAATCAATGTGACTTAATAAGGACCGCGAAAAAGGGAAACAAATAATCATTATTACTTTCAGCTATCCGTTTGAATTTACGCAATAAAGATAAAAAAATACAAGTTTTTTAAACTTAAACCCAACGATAAGACGGGCTACTTAATGGAAAGTGGTCAGCGTCATTTATGACCATTTGCAACACCAAATGGGTTGCCAATGCCAGTTTGATGCCAATGGCAACTATTCAAAAAAGTGCCAACTCTTTTGGCACTTTTTGGAATAGTTCCATACCAATGCGCTGCAGGAATGCATCAGGAGGGAATTCCTTTCATATTTTGCATGTCCGTGGCACATATTCATTAATATTTTCATAAATAGGGTTTAATATTGGATGATAGAGCTAGTGATTATCCCAACTCATTGCTTTGTATATATAGGGTTTCTGGTTTTTCGGCCTTTTTTATTTCTCTAGACACGAAAAATTACGACAAGAATTATCAACCAAAAAACAATTTATTGAGAATTTAAGCCTCAAGAATTTTCGAGCAGTAACCCTCATAACGCTGCGAAATTGTATAGGACGCGACGTGATAAACACATACATTCATAACATACATATTATATATGATAATAGTTTTGCTTAACTACAAGGTACGTGATAAAATAGACCCACGTGTCCACTCGTATTTTAGGAAAGGTATTATTTAAATCCTTCAAGGCGATCTAGTCTACAACAGCTGGTTTATATTAAGTAGTTAGGGTCGGTATTTCCATTATGTTACATATAAAATTAAATTGCTTGTTTTTATAAACTGTAGCCATTATTTTGCATAAACACAAATAAAAATGATAAATAAAAAAATGAAGTTAACAATTAACATTAGAATATTTCCTCTAAAAGTAAAATTTTTATACAGAGTATTAAAATGTAAGTATATATGTACCTACTCTATAATTAAACACCTATTTTTGTCTAATAACAGTTTTATTAAGTGCCTCAATCTTAGGAGGTTGAGGGGTACAAAGTTATCCCAGGAATGAAGTCCTCAAGAGCAGCAAGTAACTTACAGCTATTTAAAAAAATCGGCAAATCAATTTCAGAATACCCTAGCTTTAACTGTTTCGTTACAATTTGACCTGAAGTACAGAGTCAACAAACAAAATACTTCCAATTCTACATTTTGTAAGAAAATGTTCAAAGAATAAAACCATTTACTTAATAGATAACTATAATAAATAACTCGAATGGATTGACTACTTAAAACCCTGCTTAAAAAGACCAGATTTATCGTGACTGGTTAAAAATTAATCCACTCAAGTCAAAAGTGTCAATAAAATTGGCAATCCTGCCAATTACCCAAAGGTCATAAGTTGTTGCACTCAATTATCTTCTCGATCGGTAAAGGGAAAAAACTAAATATAGCCGAACAAGGCTACCGTGGGCCTTTGTACGCGCTACAGAACTACTACAACTAGAAATGGCTAAGAATATAAATATAATGAGCAGATAACGCGGCCTTGACAAAGCAAGCGTGCTGTAAGAGGTCCTCACTTGCTTATATTTGTCTTTGGCTTATTCAGAATCCTGCAAAGAGGAACTCACTAGCTTAACATGGCATACATAATGTCACAATAGAAGAGTTTATCCGAGGATTTTAAATTCTGCCAGCAACGTCAAGTATTTATGGAGTCTATTTCAGTAATATTAATACTACTAATTATATTTACATCTATAGCTGTACTAATACTAAGGATATTACACGGGAAACATATTTTGGAATTTAACACCGTGTAATCCTAAGTATTTTTCCCCAACCCCTATACAATCAGTCGAAAATTATGTAACCACAGTGTTTTAATTTATATTCTATATTATCTGTAGAATTGTAGATGATTAAGAATAAGATCGGATCTCAATAATCTCAATAAGAAATTTATTCAGTAACACCAGGAATACAGACATTTCTAGTTGACAATCGATCTGTGGCACATAAGATTTCATATATCACTGCCGATCATGTGCTCGCCTTTTAAGTGAATAATGAACTGGTATTGTAAAATTGTAATAATAATAAAGATAAAGCACTCCAAGGGTGAAATCCGATCGCGTGGCTCTAAATATGATCCTGTTCTACTAGGCGAGCAGTGTAAATAGGTGGCAACAATCTGCTTGACGGCTTTTAATAAGAAAAAACCTTTTACAAGCTCTTTTTATTTTGCTACCTTAGTATGTAAGTGTATTAAATCTTGTAACTAAATATTTATTTACTACATAACCGATTGAGCACGTATATACATTTTATGACCATGGAATTCTATGTGTATAGAATTCCATGGTCGTCAAAGTTTATAAGCTTATGTTATTGTCTAATTCCTTGGCGGTAACTACCGAAGCTAAAATATTAACATGAGCTTAGATAAGAGCTTTGTTTAGAGGACAAACATTTTGTAGCCGGTGAAAAAATAATTGGCTAGTCTGAATTTTGTGTGATATGCTGCACCTCTTAGCAATAAAGACAGCAATTTATCGACCTCCCGTTTGGAGATTTTTCTTTTCGCCTTATATAAACCCATAGAGAAAATAATATGTATATTTGAATCTATATTTTTTTTTATATAGTTATAAGTTATTATTAGTTACATATATTTTTTATTTGTTTTAGTTTAATTAAGGAAAATAATATTGTACATTAATTTTATTTCTTTAATTATTTACAATAGATATATTAAATTAAAAATAAAACTATTGTATTAGGTTATTTTGAATCTCTTTGCTTTCATATAATTGTCTATAATATACTCGGATAATTATGATATTACACCGTTCATCGTTATATTGCTTGAAGAAATTTATATTATGAATGTCCTACAAATTTCAGAACTTTAACAATCACTGACGTAACACTATTATGTATACTTGCATTCGATTGCTTTTCTACTTAAACTTAAGTACACAATAGTAAGTTACAACATGTTTAGAATTTATAGGTGACTTGAAGCAAATTGCGTTAAATTGGAATTGATGATCGGACCTCAGGTTTAAGGCAACAGCACAAAGGATAGAAAACGTGTTTTACCCAAAGATATGATGAACGCCAATACATAATCAATTCCGGATTCAACAATCTTATTGAAGTAATGATATTCCAACCATTAATTATTATGATGAATTTTTTCAGCACAAAGTGGCATTTAACATGCACGTGCAAAAATTGTACCAATAAAAATTAACCTAATTTCTTCTTTTCTATTCACCACACGCGCGTTATGTATATGTGTAAATGTGAGGTACATACACAAAAATGGCCACTTAAGATAACAATCTTCAACACAAGCTTACCGTGTGCCGATCTTAAGGGACAGATGTAGGCAAGCTTGCGGTAGTCCATTGTGCTGATGAAGGTCGGAAGTTAGTGGGTCGATAGAAGAAAGTAGGGAAGGGCTTGGCGCCAATAACAGTAATATTCATGTTTAAATTAAGTGTGACGATGAGATTTAACGACTCATGAGAAATTATAAATTAAACGGTATTTCTAGTAATTAAAGTGTACATAAGAATAAATAATGAGTTTGAAGAAATCTTAATTGCAAACAATGACTAGGTAGATAAAAAAAAAATGTAGATATTTAATAGGAAATCCCGCATGGTCATATTAAATGAACAAATGAATGAATGAACGAATGGTTGAATGAATAAATGAATGAAATGAAATAACAATTCTAGCAATGAGTACATAAATGAGTATGAATTATAACAAATAAGTATAAGTTTAAATACTAGTTAGTGTTCTTCACTTCCTAAAGGAATTATTTCCTTTCGGAGTTCTAGATTTTAAGCACAATTGTATAATATTCAACACCAATTCTCTAACGGCTTTGCGACATTTACGTAAGTTTGCAATTGTAACCAGTAGCTATAGATAAAGGTGAGGTGTCACTGGATTGATAGAAGAAAGTAAAGGGCTGGCGCCAAGAACGTGTAATGTAGGCGGTATTAGCATGTCGCGTTGGTTCCATACTAATGGACTATTTATTGGCGTTTTATTGCTCGTTTGGAACAACTTGATTTAGTGGGCGGTAACTTGTATACATTATGGAGTCATGGTCACGTTGGTTACCCAATTTCGATTTTAAAGTGAATTTTTATATGCTCTTGAGGAATGAACGTGGCTGAACTGTTAAGCTTTAATCAGTGACGGTGAATCGGGTATATCTTTTTTATATCAGACTAGCTGTGCCACGCCATTTCACCCGCGTTTATTAGAGAACAATCTATTAAAAACAATCAAACATAGCGTGATGTTATGTAGCCTAAAGCCTTCCACGATAAATTTACTATTCAAAAAAAATTTTTCAATTCCAACCAGTAGTTCCTGCTACCGTTCATGGACATCTGTAAGCATCTTCATATAGAACAGAGGTTCTGTCTGATTTAGATCAAAAATGTGTTGCTTCATGATCGCCTCATATGTATATAGGAAGCCTGGAACCACACGCTTCTACCTCACTATTTATCTATCTCGTTATTTATGGGTCTAAAATTATGAGACTGCTGATGAAGATTTTGAGATCATTATGAGAAAAGCCATAAATTATATGCCAATGTCATCGGCATTTGACACGTGTCAAGACACAGCCATCTTTTCCATCAATACGCTTTGTAGAGTGTGGTAGGATACGCTGTAGATCTCCCTGAGTTACAGGGGTAGCTTCATGTTCTCAAGCAGGGAGTATAGAGAAATACTCCTGTTTTACAAGGCACAAGTGAGACCCCACATTGAATACTGCTCGCATCTCTGGGCAGGGACGCCACAATACCAACTGAACCCATTTGACTCCGTACAGAAACGCGCAATCCGAATCGTCAACGACCCAAGGGTCTCTTCAAAAAAGGTGTGAAAAGAGTTCTTCTTCAAAGCCGGCGATGCATTGGCTGGTGTTGCAAATGACCAAAGGCGATGGTGACTACTTACCATCAGGTTGCCAGTCTTCCTTATCGTTAGGTTTAGGTATAAAAACATCTTTATATACGTCGTGGCTTTAACTGTTGACAGAATTAAGTCGTTTACCTCACCTTTCCGTCTCGATAATGCGGAAACGGCGAGCCAGCGCCCACTTTCGCTGCGAGCATTTTTGGTTGCACTTAATTTTGACACGGTATCTTCAACTATTAATTTGAATGATACAGTGTAAAAGACAATTTATCTCCGAAATGGCAAAAGTATCGAATATTTATATGGATGTGTCCTTTGGAACTCCACATAAATACCGTACTACTACCGTATAAATATTTGTGCTTCAGATGAAGAAAAGAGTAAGTTTAATTTTAACATATTGAGTATATTAAAATAACGACCCGCGTGACGGAGCGGTTACCATATCGGTCTGACGCGCAGTGAGTCCCGGGTTTTATCCCCGATCAGATAGAAATGTGAATGATGAGTTTAGAATTTGTTCTGGGTCTGGGTGTTTGTGTATTCGTCTTGATTCTCATTCGTGTCCATGATACCTACAAAACAGTAGAATAATATCCTAGTGTGGGGTGTGGAAGAGTGTAGAAAGTGTTTTAATAAAACCGATTTCATTATTGTTATATTAGACTGACGATCGAGCCGCTTTCTTCATCTATAGCTTTACTCTAGAATTAACTATTTTGTGTCAATTACCTAAAACTCAGAACTTTTAGATTCGGGTGGCATGCATTCTCGTTTGTTACTTCTTATCAAATTTCTTTATTTTTTTTATTTAAAGTAATATTTATAAACACGTCTTTCATATGTATGTGATACTAACGACCTCAGAAATAATAGAAATTCGATATTATGACATAATTTTCTACATTATTTAGGTACCTCAGTTTGAACAAGTTTTTTGCGTTCGAGTTAATAAGATTTTTTGTCAACAGATACAAAATTATTTTATTCATTCATTCAGGATACTATCAATTATCAATTAAAATTCCAAAATATTTTTACGAACTTAACTTCCTTGCGGAAGACTAGCTTTCCTATCACCGAATTGCAATCCAAAATGCTCTCATTCCGATCCAATGTCGGCTGTAGGGTTGCCAACGTTTTGCCGAAAAAATATAGTACTTTTTCGAAGTAAAAATATAGTACAAGTATAAAACATATAGGTAGTATTTTACAGAAAAAAATATCACAATATGAAGACAAAAATATACTTATTTTAATAAAAAAATAAATATACCATCTTGCACTTTTTGCATTTGGAATTTTTATTGTTTCAAGTAAAAGTGACATGCTTCCTTTAAAACTCATTTAAAGAGGCGTTCGTAAATTTGGATTTGGATGGATTTATTTATGCTTGGTATTTCCCTACGCCGCAGAATTCGCAAAGATGAAATCCGCAGGAGAACAAAAGTTACCAACATAGCTCTCAGAATTATTAAGCTGAAGTGGCAATGGGTAGGCCACATGGTTCGTAGACAGACAACCGATGGGGTAAAAGAGTCCTCGAATGGAGACCGCGTCTGGGCAAAAGGAGTAAATGCCGCCCCCCCGGCCAGGTGGACTGTTGACATGAAGGCGGCGCGCGGTGGGCTACCGCTGGATTCAGATGGCGCTGAACCGGTCAGAGTGGCGCAGATTAGGGGAGGCCTATGTCAAGCAGTGGACTTTAAAGGGCTGATGAATGAATGGATCGATGGATTTATTTGTTAGATGTCGGTGTCGGTATCCAAAATATACTACAAAACTATATATCATATCACGGCTAGCAACCCTAGTCGGCTGACTGACCACTTTCTCGAGCAAGTGTCTCGCGACCATATATCATAATGCTATCGATTTTTATTGATGACTCACGAATACACGAATATCGATCGTGGAAAGTCGATTAATAATTCCGTCCTGATTTCGATTCTCAGCCCAACGCATCCGAAAGCGAGAGATGCCCGCAAGTTTCGATTGACAGAAATTACTGGTTATTATTTGTATGTTCTAATTTCTTTAAACTAAATAAATGTTTAATAACAGTATTATTTTTAGCAAACATTTATTTAAATTGCCTTGTTAGTTCGTCATACTTTGTATGTGCGGGTGGAATCTTGTAACTGAATTTTTGATTAGCTAACCCCGACCGTATGAACTGAAATTTTGTACTGAATTTCCGTACCATCAATACTTCATAGTAATATAATAAAGCAGTAGAGTTTGTTTGGTTGAACGCGCTAATCTCAGGAACTACTGGATCGAGTTCAAAAATTATTTTTGTGTTGAATAGTAAATTTAACGTGGAAGGCTTTAAGCTATATAACATCACGCTATGTTTGTTTGTTTTAATAGATAGGTCGCTAATAAACGCGGGTGAAACTGCGTGGCACAGCTAGTTGTCTATAAAATAATTAATTTATTACCATTCAATTATATATGTTTTGAAGTAAATATGAACTTAAATAGTCTGTTAATATATTAAGAGTCTCCCTGTTGCTTTTATTAATATCGAGTAAAAAAGACGTTTATTGTACGTAAGCCTCCCCTTGATATTTGTTTCATTCTTTTTTAAATATTTTTAGATATAGCAGCGAGAGAAATACCTTATCGGGGAAAATTTCAACAATCTTGCTATCGGTTCATGAGACAGACAGGCAGACAGACAGCGTAAGAAAGTACAGTCAGCGTAAGGATGGAAAGACAGTTTTATTAATAGGGTCTTGTTCATATCCTTTGCGTAGGGAACCCTAAAAACGCACGTACAAATATATTTTTACACATTCAATTTGATCGTAGATTAAGATTTATTTCTTAATCAATTACATTAAATTACATACCTAACCTAGTATTGGGGAATGCGGTATGACCGATGGTTATATCATAAACATTTTCGATACGATCACCGGTACTAATATTCGTGGTCGACATTTCGCAGGCTGTCACAGCGGGGTACAAATAGGGTTACCAACATTTTGTCCACATAATATAGTATTTTACCAGGTGGTAGAACCAATGTAGTTCGAACGAAGTACGAACGTCACCCCTATTTCTAGCGTGAAGCACTTGCGTTTCGGTGGAAGGGTGTGATTGCCGGCTCACTTATATATGAGGTGACCATCTTGGTCCTCGGGTATAGCAACGCATCTGTGATCGACTTCGGATAGAACCCCTGTTCTATAAGATGGGCTGCTTGCTCGTTTGCTACTTCATGTTTATAAAAAAAATCAAAATAAGCTACAAAAATATAGTACACATATAAAACATAAAACATACCGTGTACACTAAAATATGCTTATTTCAATAAATTTATATATTTTCAACTCACAAACTTTTAACCCCTATTCAAACTCCTTAGGGGTTAAATTTCCAAGAATCCTTTCTTATAAATTTTAGGGTTCTAGGTACAGTAATTTCGGCTGTGCATTGATATATAAGTCAGTGAGTCGGAATTGCCTTTTATATAGATAGATAGTACGGTTGGCAACCCTATACAAACGACCTATCAAATCTGATTGCTCGATTTAGACCTATTGTACAGAACACATTAACTTATATAAGTTGATCCGCGGAACTTCCTTGTATCTTTTGTGTTGCTATTTTCTTATTTTAAAACCTTACTTTCCCTATTGGAGTTCGGTTTACGTTATGCGATATTTCTAATTTAAAGTTTAAAGTAAATGCTCTCTCAATTCAAATCCTTTTCATTCGCTTGTAAGAACCTTGTTTCTTTATAAGTATCGCGTTTTATGGTACTACTTCTTTTACCGTTTAGAGTTGAATTGTTTTAGTATACAAAATAAATAAAGCAATTTGTTTTTGAGCAACAAGTATGTCAAAATATAAGGTGCATCCAAATAATATCGAGTCGAAATTAAAAAAGAAAAAATAGCTTGTTTTGAGAGAAGTGTTAAAGCAAGCAAAGTCCCCTAAAGTAAAGCTAAGTATAATGGATAAACCACCAGTTTATGAATAATAAACAATATTCTTAAAAATACCGGCCAAGGCCGAGTTGAACCCGCGCACGAAGGGTTCCGTAATATTATCTATAAAACCAGCAAAAAATCACGTTTAATGTATAAGAGCCCGGGGGAACGGGAACAGAAATACATTGCCTGTGAAAATTTTAACTATCTATCTATTACGGTTCATGGAATACAGCCCTGTGACAGACAGACGGATAACGGAGTTTGAGTAATACGGTCCGGTTTTGACCATTTGCTTACGGAACTCTAAAAACAAGACCTAGCTAGGCTATCAAAAATAACACGAATATGTTTATGTTAATGCAAGGAAATGACAAGCTTCCTACATGGAATGATGCAAGGTTGTTAATATCATTATATCGATAGAATTATCAATGAAGGTACTCCAAGTACATTTGTTATTAATGGAAATAAACTCAATTACCCATAATAACATACAATTTTGGGTTATTAAGAAATCAAGATAAGATAAGAATTCAAAACGAGTTGATGTCTTCTTGTATGATGATTTATTATAAGATTAGGTTTTGTTTTCGGTTTACAGTAAGACGTAAACGTAAACATAAACGCTTTCTACACTCATAGCCCAGTAGGATGTTTCTCCTGTGTTGTGCCATGGACACACAAAGAGGAATACACAAACACCCAGACCCAGAACAGAAATCTAAACTCATCATTCACATTTCTGTCTGGCCGGGAATCGAACCCGGAACCCACTGCGTGTCAGACCCGTATGGCGACCACACCGCCACGCGGGTCGTCAAATATAACAAAATAACAAAATTGCAACTTACATTATTAAAAAAAAGTGAATGTGCACACATGTGTAATTGTGTATTAAATACATATATCATACATACATACATACATAATTATAAACATTTATATAGATATGCCATATAAGATTTACGGGGTTGTAAATGGGACAGGGTCGAAGAGTTTTTGTAATTTTACTGTTAAAAACTGATTTTCAGGTAATGTTTATGAAAAACTGAATTATTATTCCATACATCCATACATATAATAAAAATGAATTCGCGAAATTATTCCCGTGTGTGTATATCGCATGTATTTGTAAAATAAAACAAAATTGTTTGAAGGTCTAAGTATAAGTACCTACAAAAAAAAACTATAATTTTTATAACTTTTATTTGCCTGTTTGCATATCTGTTTGAAATAGGAACAAACCAAACTCAATTTAATTTAAAGTATTGAACAAATATCTACTCATAGTTTACAAACTATGAGTTACAACTTGATTTAAAACATAGTCTTTGTTTACAACTCAAGTGGCGGAGCGGTCATGATACCGGTCTGACGCGCAGTGGGTCCCGGGTTCGATTCCCGGGGGACAAAAATATTAATGATGGGTTTACATTTCTGTTCCGGGTCTTTGTGTATCCATGGCACCCACGACACAGGAGAAAATCTCACTGTGGGGCTATGAGTGTAGAAAGCGTTTTTTTTTTTTGTTTCATTAAAATTTATGTCATAATCCATTTAATAACAATTTAAACGTATGTTACATATTATTAAATACTGTGTCAACCCTACACCTTAGAATATCCTGAGTTTATTAACTACCAATATTATATTATCCAATATTACCAGAACTTACTCAAAATGTTCTCAGTATTGGAAGCCGATTTCCTACACAAATTTCGAATCTCACGAACTTCTAACTTCTAACTTACCATCTGCACGTATCCTTACCACGGCTATAACATTTTACGATACGGCAGCTATCGAGCTAAATTGGCATCAATATGAGTGAAGTTTGTCCAAACGACCTGAGTACCTAAGCCACCTAAGTCCAGATAGAGACTTAAGTTCTTAGAATACCGTTAAATACGAAATATTACCTTTTTATTTTACGGTAACGACTGATAAAACGATTGAAGTAAGGTAAAATTTTAATGAAATTAATTTTTGTTGGCGCTTAAGTTTGAAGATTTTAAGCACGCTTAAGGACTTACGTTTTAAGGCTTCAAGCTGCGCTCCGAGATTTTGACTGCATTTAAAAAATGTAATAACTTTAAATTTATTATAACTTCGATAGATTAAAAGGATTTTAAGTAAAGACTACAATACATGGTACCTTATGAGCTTATCACGAGTGATTATTTATCAATTCTTGTAATTTCTTTCGATACTTTGCTTTCATGCTACTTTAAACATACAGACAAACAAGCAGACACTATTTGACATTAATTAAATATATTTATTCTTACTTATTTTATGTCCAACAAACTTTTTTTGAAAATATATGGGTTGTACAGACACGCAGACCTTAAATTTTTATGTAAGGGCTTATGTAATGAACAACATAATATCAAATAATAATTGAATAAGAAACAGGTTGCGTAAAATTAATTATAATATATTATTATTGTAAAATTTAACCTACTAGCGTAAAAAATCAATCCAATTAAAATGTTGCTTCTTGAAATATTTCCTTAGATTACTATTTAACTCATAAAATTAATCAATAAATTGTGCATTTTAAACCATTCATAATCTTTTGTATCAACCTATTTCTATTTTCATTTATATATAATAGTTTTGACAATACCTTTTTGCCGTTTCTATCCTCGACCATGTTTGCATATTTAAAAATAAAATAAGTAACTTCACATACATTATTATATCTTCAAACCAAAACTCTAAGCCATTAATTACCAGGTCCCTGATTGTTTTTCCAATAAATCTAACGACGCGATGCCGTCTTAACTCAAATTGCCTTTCAACAAAACACCCTTAAGTATAATTACACCCAAATTTATTGACTGTCTCTCTAACATCTTCGAAAAAATGTCTTAAAAAACAATCATTAATTTTGAGCTGACGGTAACTGTTTCACCGTCAAAGATGAACGAGTAGCGATAGAACATAAAACATTGTCTTTAAAAGATCTTAGTGTAATTTCTCAAGTAAACTTAAGTCTGTATTTTGATTTCCTTGTTGTTAATACATAATTATTTAGTTTATTGTCCATGTTATTTAATTATTGGTATTGTTTGTCTAATTTTAATTCAACTTACATTTTAAATTCTCTCTGTTATTGATGTTATTTTGGTGCTTGATGTTTAGCCCTCTAGAATTTATTTCATTTTATGTTTTCATCGTTTAAATTTATTTTTAATACTCAGATGAGCAAATCGTTTAATATACAAATCATACTAATTATGCAATATAGACATTATATATTTTTGCACGCAATATCTGCATTCAATCCAATTCTCTCTTTATATCTTATCGTTCTTTGCTTACAATGGGACCAGTCAGCATTTTCCAAGTAGCATTTTGTCTTCTGACTTATTCGAATGTGGAACCCCAAATTAGGGAGTTTTTGTCCCCACTTTATTAATATTCATTTAAACTTCAGAAGATTTTAGTTGAGATTAAGTTTTTTCGGCACCCTATTGTACTATTTTCGGGTCTCCCAACTTATTACATTCATCATAGTAACCTTTTGTTTCTTTGAATTTGATGAAATATTGTTTACTATTAATATTGTTGCATTTTAGAATTAAATCTGACTTAAGGATTTTAATTCGACAGTTCCAAGAGTCTGCTTTGAATTTCTAATACAATTACAATTAAAGAATAATAGAAAATATTTATTTTCTATTTAAAGTTTGTTTTTTTGTATTGTTAACAATTAAAATATTGTTAAGCGTAATGGTTGAAACTCGGCCTCTCAATCGAGGGTCTGACGTTTGAATCCCTTGCCTGTTTTTTCTAAAATTATGTGGGTATTAGAATTTAATTATCACTGCTTTAAGGTGAAGGAAAGCATCGTGAGGAAATCTGCGTCTGAGAGTTCCTAAAAAAAGAATTGTCAAAGGTGTGTGAAGTCTACCAATTCGTACTTGGCCAGCGCGGTGGACTATAGCCTAAAACACTCTCATTCTGAGAGAAGTTCCATGCCCAACAGTGGGACAATAATCGATTGACGATGACGAAGTTTGTTAACAAAAACTCTGTTATTTGCCTAAAATGAAAAATCGCAATCGAAGTATAAACATACTACCTTCTCACATATATTTATTTTAAATCTTAATTATTTTATTTATAAACATGTCCTTTTTTAACCGTGGCCAAATAAAAAAGCACGGTTTGGTCTAAAACATAAAATACTGGCAGTTAAAAATTAGAAAGCAATTAACCAATCTTCTGTCAATGAGTCACAGACTATTTCAGTTACCCCAAAATCTCGGGAGATTTCACAAAAAGTGACTGTTGCCGTGATAGATGCATATTCCAACCGGAGTGACAGGGACATTGATTTTCGACATTTTAATTTCAGGTTAAATAGCAATGTCCCCTTACCAGAAGTATTTTTGTAGGATACCTTCAAAATCACTCCCGGCCTTGTTAGTGATGGAAATGCAAGGAATTTGTCAGGAGACAGCGACATGACAGACGATTTGAATTCATTTGAAAGTCCGTAAATGGATTTTAGTTTTGGACTAAAACTTGAAACGTGTTCTACACAGTTTGATTGAGTTCTGTTGAAGTAGTTGATAGATGTCTTATAATAGAATGTATGTAAAAAGTTACTGTGTAGTTGTACTGCGACAGTGTATGTATATATAACACAGTTTGATACAATTCTGCTGAAGTAGCTGATGGACCACTTAAAGTAGTAATGTGTGTAAGAAGTTATGTATACTGTAACAAAATACATACATATATTAAAATTATTTTTCGGAATATTGATAATTTGTATGCTTACTATTTGTTTATACTGTAAAACTTTATTTAACGTAATTTAATAGACAGGAAGAAAATCATTATTATAGACTATGAGAACATTTAATTTTAAATTTTAAAAGAATACTTTGTTCACTATCTAAATATTTTGATTTCTTACTTGTGACAAAAGATATTTCTTCGATTTGGCTACAACTAAAGAGTTTTCCTAAGAAGTTGTTGGTCTTTTGTAAAAATAATGAATGCCGATTAAAACACATATAGTGCCTAACTTATTATCTTGAACTATACACTTGAATCACACCCACTCACCAAATACCTAAAGGACCCAGAGCTAATTACAATAAACTCTCAAACTAAACGAGAGAACACAGCATTCCTTAATTCTCCAAATATGTAATGCGAACTGTAATTATTGAAATTGTTCACTAGCCTTTATGTATTCTCTTATCTTTGATCAATTTAAATATTTTCATCCATTTAGCATTATCTGATTATAGTTTACTTCGTGAATTACTGTGTTGTTCTATAAATTAGTAATTATAATTGTTATGAGGGCGTGTGGTAGCAAACTGACATTTAAATTGATATTGTTGGACAGCGTTAAATTAACCATTATTAAACTAACTATGAAATAAATATTTTGATGCGATTTGTAGAGAATTTACACCTATTTACGATATCGGGCGACGTAAATTGGATGGGTTACTGCTAGTGCCTAAAATATACTACTATGTATTGAGCAAGTCTCGGATTGAGCCAATCTCGAATAAATAATAATGTAACCATCGAAGGCTAACCTGACTATCTTTTTCAAACGATTTTGCCCGCGTGGGATACGTTCAACATAGTAAAGAGTACCATATGTGTTAGTTTAGGTCATAAATACCACATCCTTCCAAGGAAACCCACGAAATTGCTTGACGGTGGTACTTCCTTGGTTGAACAGCAGGTACTGATTTTGCAAACTTATAAAAAAAAGACGCTTTCTACACTCATAGCCCCACACTAGGATTTTCTCCTGTGTCGTGGGTGCCATGGACACACAAAGACGAATACACAAACACCCAGACCCAGAACAGAAATCTAAACTCATCATTCAAATGCCTGTCTGGCCGGGGATCGAACCCGGGACCCACTGCGCGTTAGATCGGTATGGTAACCGCTCGGCCACGCGGTAAACTAGCTGTGCCCCGCGGTTTCATCAGCTACTACATAAAAATAAGACAAATGCACAAACATAGCGTGATTTTATATAGGCTATAGCTTTCCTGAATTAACGGACGGATCAACACAAAAATATTATTTCTATTCGAACGTAGTTCCTAAGATTAACGCATTTAACCAAACAAAGAAATTCTGCTTTATAATATGTACTAAAATTATATAAGTAGGTATATAAGTAATGATAAGTAGTAGGTATAGATGAAGTCGCGTACCACCGTATTTAAAATAAAGTATAATATACATAGTATGATACATATAAAACATTTTTAGTACTCATGAGTGCATGTACCTATGTATAAAACATTACATACATCATTTTTGTTTATATTTGTATTCTACATTTCAACGTCATAGATATAAAAAGCCTTGCAACCCATACTAAACATACATTTCAGAAATAGCTCGAATGTTTGATCCTGATTCAAGAACCCATAACGATTAATCCTCTGAATAAGGCATGTAATGTAATTCCGTTGCTCAGTCATGATGACCATTTTGGTCGCCGCCATACTGTCTACCGTGGTCCAGTTTATTTATATACTGTGCACTCGGCTTTGTCTTATTAAACCTTCGAGCTATACACTGTGGGATAACAAACTTATTTAAAAACACGCTTTCTACAATCATAGCCCACACTAGGATTTTCTCCTGTGTCGTGGGTGCCATGGACACACAAAGACGAATACACAAACACCCAGAACAGAATCTAAACTCATGATTTAGATGTCTGTCTCGCTATGGATCGAACCCGAAACCCACCGCGTGTCGGACCGGTATGGTAACCGCTCCACCACGCGGGTCGTCAAGTTATCCGAGGCGTTCCAACTTAGCCCCCACAATAGAAACGCATCTATCTATGATCAACCTCAGATCAGACTCAGATCGTATCTGGCATTAATTACAGGTGCATTTACACAGTAGCCACTTATCATTTGGTGGACTGCATGCTCGTTTGCTACTATTTTGTTTTATTTATTTTTATTATTATGAAGTAGCAAACGAGCAAGCAGCCCACCTGAAGGTAAGTGGTTACTGCCGCCCACGGATATTTGTAAGCAACTTCATACAGAACAGGGATTCTATATGAAGTCAACCACAGATGCGTTGCTGCTCCCGAGGCCTGACACACTTGCTACTTCAATATAATAAAAAATCATGTACTTTAACGTACAACAAAGCAATTGTATGAACTATCTATATCGTTAAAAACATGAAAACAAAAAACCCGACTGCTTTAAACAAAAGTTTTATTCCTAACTAGCTGCGCCACGCAGTTTCACCCGCGTTTATTAGAGAAAAATCTAATTATTAAAACAAACAAACATAGCATGATGTTACTGTAGCGCGTGCAAATAAATTGACATACATACAAACAAACATACATACTTACATACATACATACGTTCGAAAAAAATTACACTCCTTCTGTCGCAGTCAGAAAAAAAAAGTTTTATATATACGCTGAGTCTACGTCATGAACATAATAGTACATTCTGTTAATGAATTGAAATTATAGAAATCGATTGTGGCTTAGCAAGCAACTAAGCACTTAGTATAACAAGGCACGAACTGAGATTCCGCTGCTAAGAATCATGCTGACCATTTTGGTCTGCCGTCATACTGTCTGAGAGTCAGTTTATTTCTGTATTGAGCTCGGCTTTTTAGTCTTATTCAAGTTAGGGTTGCCATCTATAAATTGAAACCAGCATTTAGTGATAAATAAACCATATTTCAGTTTTGTGATATACGTAGAGCTATTAGTAGTTACTAAAAATTAATGTAGATCTTAGTAATTTTATAAAAACGAAAGGTTGTGAGGATATTTGTGTGGTCACGCAAAAACTACTTGTCATATTTCCACGGACATTTTCGGACGGAAAATTTCGGTAGACTATGTTATTAGTAGTTTCAAGTATTTAACGCAGATTGGTGAAATTTTGAACTCGGTCTCTTTTGTTCTCACTGTATAATTATTATATGCAAAAAATATGTATTGTGTGATGTGTGTATGAAATGTGTTTGTATTGGCAAAACTTTAAGTATAGTTGAAGAATTCCTGATTCTTTACACAAAATTGCTTTTGAGCTAAAACTTTTTTTGAATCGCTGTGATTTGAAATCTAGTTTGAACTCGATGAAACGAAAATACGTCATGATAAAGAAAAAAATCATAAATATATAAGATTAACTTAAAAAAAAACGTACATTTATCATACTATTCCCGATACTTTATAATCATCTTATCTTTCACAGGATATTTTTCAGAAGTTTCACTTTTGCCGTGTGTTAATTGCACAACACACTTTTTTATATAAAAAATATTTTAGTACACCTTTTTATGGAAATGTTCCGGCGGAACGTGAAATAACCTTAATTTACTTTCCTAATATTAACTTCGACTCTCTAAATTGTCTCATATCGCTACTCAAAAACGTTCTAAAAACCAAAATAATATCCTGCGTAATCAGAACGGCTGGCAACTCTAAGACTTATTGTACATCAACTTTAGTAAAACAAGTTTTTGACTTGTTGATGTCTTAAGTGTTTCAATATTAGACTGGAGTAACAGTTCACCGGATGTGAAATAATAAACACATGAAATTGTATCTCGCTTTGCCACTGAAATATTGGCATAAATCGTGAACGTTATGGTGTTTATTCAAAACATCTTGTTACGAAAGTAACTTTAAGTTTGTTTTTATGTTTGTGTGCTTGCATTTATAGTAATAGTTTAGTTTTAGTATAATGTAGAAACATTTAGAACTGTTTATGATTCGACTCCGAATGTTGCATCACCAAACATATATTTATGTCTAATAAAACCAGTGTTACATACTCGCTTTTCCTAGACATTCAAACTTGTACCTCAGAAGTAGTAACGCATATGTGACTAAGATCAAGTAAGACTCTGGTCTTATCATAGGTTACTTCTGATCTTGTCATCAGATGAACTCCATGCTCGTTTGCTAATATTATAAAAAAACCTACTCTGTCAGAAGTCCTTAGAATATAAAGTTATGTAACCTTTCCTAAACGCGGTTGAAACCCCGGGGCAGTGTTAGTCTTAACAATAATCAAATAGAAACGAACAACATTACAAAGTGACAATAGCTTACATTCATTTGTGATCTGTTGCAAAGGCATTCGCTAATGATCTGTCCGTTTAAATTTTCAGTTATGGCAGCAAGATTAATAACGCGTTAATGCTTACATTTGGTTTCTTTGTTAAAATAGGTATTTCCATGTTACTTCTCTATAAATGTGAGATAGTTATTAATTTTGTTTAAAACTGTTTGGTTAATTTCCTTTTGTCTGTTATGTCATGTGTTTAATTTTGTATCGTCTGTCAGTCTGTCTTTTCTTCGTGTGTTATCAAAGGTTCGAAGTTTGTGATATGACTATTTGAACTTACCGCTCGGCCACAGTTTCGGGCTAAACCAAGGCCACAAAACATTTGTTTATTGCGAAACGTTTAGCGAATTTAAGCACATTTCATGGCCTAATTCTCATAAAGCAATGAAATGTGCTAAAATTCGATCGATTGCAAGCGGCAAGCGTCAGCTTTAGACCGCTACAAACGAATGCAAGTTTGCTATCTTCTATGGCCATGAGATATTGCTGCAAATTTTAGGAAAAACATATTCGATTGTTTTGTAATCATCGGGTTAGAGTCACTTCTAGAATCAGTACTGTTGTAAAATTAGTTACTTCATCACTTTTATTTACTAAGGTTATATTTGTTTTTATTTAAAGTATGTTTTCTTTATTTTGTGCGTTTTGGTTAACTTTTATCTATATTTGATTTTCAAAAGGAATAGTGTAGTATCCTTCATATAGCCTTAGGTCTTAGAACAATATTTATCAAAGAAATGATTTATAATTTTAAAACATCTCTTCTAGTTACACTAACATTAACACTAAAGTTTAATACTAATTATATAATAAAACAATTTAACAATTTACATCAGAACAGTTGAAATCATATTTAAAATCAGTAACTCAATCCTGTTCGAAACACGTAATATTTTTGTTTAAAAATTTGCATTACAGTCCTTAAACACCTGCGAAGGCCGAATGCAGACCTTGAGAGAAAGGGCTGTAAAAACAGAACGTGCTTTTACCTTACACAATGCTCTTGTACGGGAGTCTTGTGTTATTATTTTATTTACGTGAATTACGATAACAATACCTATTAATATATTTTGTTATAAACGTAAATCAAAACTGAATACTAATAGAAAGAAAATTTGTAAGGATGGAGATATGTTTGTCACTTTATGTTTATGACCTTTTGGTCATGAAAAGTGGAGAACAATAAGTTAGGAAACATTATTTTAAAGTGTCACGTAACGTTAGTAATACATCCTCTTCAAGACCACTGTTATAGGATCTATATCCTATAACAGTGGTCTAGATAGGGGGGCCCTATCTAGGGTTCACATATAGGCCTCCTCTATTGGGGCTGTTTGCCAGTCACCATGCCTTGTGCCTGTTGATGAAAACAGGAAAATTATGAAACCTATATCTTACACTTTGTCCCTTAGTCGCCTGCTACGACCACCTGACACGAAACTGCAGAAAACAATAGCTACTTATATATAGCTATTTTTTTCTGATCGAAGTAGCAAATGAAGATGGAACTGCATTTTTATTTGCTACTTCGATCAGAAAAAAACCTTTTAGGGGCCGTCCATTAATACACCGAACGCCGCTTTTCGGTTGACT